>JAHWFP010228420.1:70519-93548 GCA_023313725.1 Lithobius niger
TTTTTTTTACTCCCCCCCCCCCCCTTTTTTCTCCAGTATGGTTATTTTCTGCATTTTCTCTATGACTTTTAGACTTATATATAGAGTTGCGCTTACCTTGTTACTTTCATATGTTTTTATATATCCCCCCCTCACCTCCCACCACCTTCTTTACGGTTTGATTGTGGATGGTGTAATTTTTGCATACCATCTTAGACAAGGGGTAGCTTGGGCCTACTGTTGAATTTTTTTCCCCCTCTTCTTTCTTTCTTTACACGGCTTTCGGTGCCATGCTGTTTAATTATTTTTTGCAAGCAGTAACTTAGGCGATCTACATTCAACCATCTTTTTCTCTTCCATCCTTTTTGTCTCATACCCGAAACCCATCGTCCTAATTAGAGTACTTTCTCGACGTTTACTCCACCCCTAACGCCTTCGGGCAAAATTCGGTGAAAAGAGCCTTTCAGCGTGGCCTGTGCTTAAGGTGGCCATTGCCTTCGTGTTGGGTGAGTTGCTGGCCCCCTTCCTTGAGGTCGGAAGTGTGTCACTACAGGGGCCACGTAACTTTTGCTGGAAATTCGACGTGTCCTGTTCGGGGTGGATATTAAAGTACTATCTCTGAAAGCGTACCCCCGTTTTGCTGTAAATGCGCGAGCGAGTGCAGTTAGGCGTCTTCGGTGTTTTGGATTGTGATGGCCACGTATGTTTGTTTACGTTGTGTGAACTGTTGTTATCTGCGGCGGTTGTTGATTTTTTTTTTTGAATTTGTTGCGATGCCATACCAGCCCGGCGATCATTATGGACGCCCCGCCATCCCTGCAACAGTGGAGACGATGAGCGTTACGGCGTACCATGGTGGAGTGATGGAACCACTTGATTTGTCTTTACCGCGCCCCATACCCCGTGCGCCTGATTGTAGTGTTGGTGAAGGGCCCTTGCCTAGTTTAGGCCCTTGCGGTTCTGTACAGCGTTCAACATATTGAAGGGACGATCCGAGTGTCACCGCCACGCAGCGCCGTCGTCACCTGCGGCGCAAGGCAAGCATACGACCACAGGATGCCGCGTGTACCCCGGAGGTTTTTCGGGACAATAGCGGTACTAGTTTTGTTTCATCACGAGGACCGATGTTTAACCCTGCGTCATTATTGCCCGACTATTTTCATGTTAGACATTTTTCTTATCCACCGAATTATGTCAGGACGGAACAATCATTGCTGTCACCGGCATTTTCCTATGGGGCCCATGTGCCCTCTTTTCCACTACCGTCTGCACCGCAATTTATTCATCATGGGAGATACATTCCGAAGTACCAACATCGAGTGAGATTGCCGTCTGGGCCACCTTGGAGCAGGCCCGTGCTACGCCCGGACGTATTCGACGTGTAGCGCTAGTTGAATCTGGGATTTCGGACTCACATTCTCGATCTTCGGCTTCACCAGGGTCATATTCGGCGGCTGAGCCTGGGGGGTGCCTACGGGAATTCCGGATGCGGTTGTTGGAGATGTGTTGCCTACCGGGGATGCTTTGATGGTTGCTGGCATCCCCCGCCCCCCCCCCCCCCCCGCCCCGCCCTCACCAGACTATATGGATACTTCCCCTTCGTCGATCTCGTCCATTAATAGTGTACCGTCGGAATATTCGCCGGCTGGTTGTTCGTCTGTTTCTTCTTGTGCTACCGATGTTGTCTCTTCGCCCCCCTCGGACCAGGCATCCCGGGCCACCGGAGGGACTTCTACTAGCGATTTGGAGGACGCTGATTGTGACATGCCATCTGTGTCCAGCAGTGGGGATATTTCTAGTGTTACATCCGCTGCCTTCCATGTGGATGTGGTGATTGTTGATCCGGACACGTCCGGTAGTGTATCCACTGCGGAGATGCCCACGGCTTAGGAGGCTGATACGGACGATGGTGGGTCCCCGTCATCACTTGGATCGTCACCGGGTTTGGAGGCCGTACGGGCTGCAATGGAAGAATTGGATGTGATGTTAGCAATGTATCCGGTTATCGCGGACTTGGACCCCAGGGATAACCTGGAATTGTTGGACCCGTTGGAATTGTTGGGGACGGTGCATGACTTAAGTGTGTAGCCACCGACCGTGACAGTTTGTGCGATTTATGTTTTCATAGATACGACGTTGCACATGTGTTTATTTTTTTGCGTGCGAATTTTATTTATTGGTGATGGTGACTTTCGTTGTGTTGGTCGTGCTTCACGGAACTGATCAATGGAATTGTTTGTAAGTACTTTTTTTTTTTCCCCCGCCTTCCCCATTTTAAATGGAGGGCGCGGTGATTATCAGCGGCTGGGGAGCATACCAGAAGGATGTTATTTTAGACATTTGTTGGATTAGTTTTGGGGCCCTGGCACGTTCATTTGGAGTCTGGCGGATTGTGTCTACTATAGGGTTGAGATTGGTTGGTTTGCTAAGTTTTGATAGTGTCGTTTTGCATATGTTTTTGGTGATGATTTTGTGACGATGGTGTATCTTTGTGTATTAAAGGCGGATTTTCCTCCTTTTGTCGCTGGATATACAGGAGACTATCGTCGATGGTTACCACGGTGGGTTGGCGTTATGTTCTTTTTCAAATTTTTCGAAATTAGGTTTTGGGGTATTTTTGGTTTAATTATCAGCTAAGATTGGGGTTATCGAATTTATCTTGATTTTGAAATTCTGGGTGGGGGTTATGTAACAGGGTGGCTTTAGGCGTTGTTAACTAAAGCCACTGTTACTATTTTAGCTATCTAAATATTACTCTGGAATACATCTGCAGAAGGGTTATCAGTGTGAATCAGCCTTATGTGATCATCGATGGCGAGTCAGCCTATGGCGTAATAATGACGCATGTATAGGCTGCCTCGCAATCGAGGGATAGAGGTGGCCGGAGCCCCTACCCCTTTAGTCCTACCGTGGTGGGCGTATAATACTTTAAGCTAGGTAATAATTACCATGGCCACCCCCACGGGGACCATAGGGAGGCCCCGGCCATAATCCTTTCAGAGAGTATATAACCTGATGCCGAGCGTCATTCGAGAGAGACAGACAGAAAGATAATTAGAAGTTAGATGAATATACGGAAACCTTCGGAATATATTCGTTTGGATTATTATGACATAGAAAGGATAATATGGGAAGATACCTCAGCATATTTGCGGGCTTCACCAGAACTTACGCCTCCCTATTGTATGACGGTTATCGCCATTATTTCCCCTAGACCCGGCGAGTATATTAGGAACTGAATCTTAAGTGTTTTCAATATACTTAAACTGTGTTTGCCTACACTTTATTTATAACCCGTCATAGCACAAAATCGTGATTTTGAAAGAAATTTACTTTGATGAAGCATGGACACATAGAAGACAGACAAAACCATACGTTTCGTACGTTTCTTCTACCAATTATTAATGTGTAAGTAAAATGTATTTTTAATGTATTTTTGCATGCACAGTTCCTTTATGTGCCTTCATGTATGTGTTATTTTTAGGAACAACTATATAAAACAGGAGCAAAAAAAAGTTTTTAATTCTTGTTCGTATTTAATAACAATGAAATAATTTACAAGGTGCAAATAAATATGCGTAGTGTTGACCAACAATAATTTTCCCATCTGCAACTTATTTATTTTCCAATTCTGTAAATTTCCACCTTAGAACGTTGACAACTTTCCGATTTAATAAAACATGCCGTCTTAAAACGATGGCGTCTTTTCCAGTTACCCCACCTAAAATAAATAGCCATCTTACAATTTTGCGACTTTCTCTTTTTTTCAACTTAAAAATATATCATCTTATTGCGTGGACATAACATTTCTGCCATCTTATCCTGCAGGAATTTGGCAACTAAAAACTGTGACGTCTGAACAGCTAAACATCTTAATATTTATATAATATGTTTTCCATCTGATAATCAGAAGCCACTAATGTTTAACGGCATCTTATACGAAACAAGTCTGAAATCAGGAAGTATCTTAAACTGTTAGTATCTTAAATCTTCAAATCACAGATCCATTCGATCTTAAATTAAGATGGTTTTAAGTCTCTCAAGAAGCTTATTAACCAAAACAACTGAATTTCAGATGCATCTTACGCATTTTAAGATGTCTAGTTTTTGCAGTGTAGATGGATAAAGTGAATTACTGGCTATTTTTTACCGTATATACGTGGATGGAGTCAATTTATTCAGTGAATGGATTAAGTTTCTGGCTATTTTGTACTATGTATGGGAATGGAGTCAATTTATGTGTAGTTTAAACTGTATTGGTGGACGACTTCGATGTTTGCGTATTATCCAGGTGGATGGATTCAGCTTCTGGTTATTTTATAGTGTGCAGGTAAATGGAAAAAATTTCTGGGTATTCTATACGCTGGGTAGATGGAATTAATTTCTGGCTATTTTGTTACTGGATGGAGTCAATTTCTAGCTAGTTTATCTACGAGATGGTGATTATTTATTGTGTTTAAAAATAAATCGGCAAATCGACAAATTTGTTGTGTTAGTTACAAAATACTTCAAATAAACGAAAAACAAGCTAACTTGTGTCATGCTACGGGTGACAATTGAGCAGCAGCAATGACGAAAAGTCCACGTGTCGTCATGGGAATGGTCTTGGTAATGTAGTTAGCACAATGATGTGTAGTTCATTGGAGGGCCTAGCTTCAAGGGCTCGTGACAAGTGTATTTTTTCTTTATTAAATTGTGTTCCGTCCGTAACATTTTATTTTACTGCTAAATTTGTTTCTTTACAATATTTGACACTAAATCTACAGCATTCAGAAAGAAAGCCCTATTCTCTGTCAATTTGTACGAGTGCTTTTTTTTTTTACCGTTTCACTGTAAAAAGATAACATCCAAAAACTTATTTTATTGATTTTGTGATTCAATAGAGTTGACATCCCTACGGACGAACCCAGGGAGAGAAATGAAATACTAGGCCTACGGGGAAAAAAATGCCAAACCAAGAGGTTAAAACAAAAACAAAACAAAAGCAAAATTTGCAAAAACCAAGTATCCATCAAGTATTGGATTAACTGTTAAACGGGTATAACCCCTCACTATTTTCCTGCATGCTGCACGAAATAGCTTTTGCAATATTGATATAGGTTAGAGTGGATGTACCAAACCATGTCTTACAAGGAGAAGCAATAGTAAAAAGGAGCAGGAAAAATAAGATTTTTTTTTCGTAATTATTCTATGGGTCCAGAATTGAATCCAACCTTAACCCAATGTTAGGGCGGCGTCATCCAACGTGGCGGATGCTGCTTGGGTCTGCTAGAGCGGCTGTGCTGCGTTTTCAGATTTTAAAATGTGAATAAAAGCTAAATTTGTGCCCGAAAATTGAATTTTTTTGCAGTTTTATGCTGTTGTGGGGTTAATGCTGGTCAGAGGGTATCTTGACTTGGAGAAGTAAGAAATCTACACATTTTTGAATTAATGTTGCAAAACTGAACAATACAGGAAAGTTAACATGGAGGCATGTACCTTTAAAGCCGACAGTGCCTGGAAAAAGAAACTACCAAAAAATAAATATTTCGGGTAGAGACACTAATTAGTTGTAAAATATTTAAAGAACGAATGAATAAAATGTGAACTGTGAAATGTAAACTGTGAAATGTGAAACACATTGTGAAGTGTCAACGATAACAAGCGAGCAATAATGATAAAAAAAAAATAAAAATATTCAAATGACATCATGCATTTGGGAATATTTTGATTTCTTCGTTAAACTGCATAAAGTATTTCTGGCTTCTTGGTTTTCAGGAATGATTTTAAGCAATAGTTGTAACATAAATCAGATTATCATTTATAAAGGTTTGGCCATTAAAAAGAAAAAGAATTCCTGAATCTGAAATCGCAGTCACCTTCCTTGAAACTAGACAATTCTGGAAAGGAAATAAGCAGTAAATTATTCGTAAAACGTCGTGAATAAACAGCTGTGGTAAAACCCTCCACTTTATCTCAGCTACTGCTAATGAATAAAGATGAACTAATTATTCATGCTTATTGACGTATGTTATGTCAGTAGCCTGCATACAGCATACAGGTCAGGCATACATGCCAGCCTATCCATATTTTCCTTTGCACCAACAGAGATAGATGATGTGACTGGTAATGATAATGGAAGTCGCCCCCAAAATCCTAACAAGACAGTTGACATACCTTCTGTAAAGATCAGCTTCCATAGCACAATTCCTTAAAACAAGACACGCCCCTCCCTATTCGTATGCTTAAATGCAATCCAGTTATATATTTGTCCGGCGTGCACAGCTTCAAATCAAACAGCTTACAGGTAACTTCTGGAATTAGGCCTAGCGCATCTTTCGCCACCAGCTAGGACTAAGTCCATCTCTTATCCCTCGTGCACGACTTGCTACGATTCCCATTGCAAACACTAAATCGATAACACGAAGGAGTGCGATGTCAGGCAACACTTCATCAGCGTATCGACCAAGCTAATTCATGCAATAAGCCGCCATGTCACGTCAAACCGTCTAGCACACAATGAAAAGCACAAACGATGAAGCTCTGGTAATGGCTTGGCACGCCCGCCCCGCCAAAAGTGGTTTGTAGGCTTAAAGCTGGTCTCATTCAAGGGTATCGGTAACGTGGAACATGGAGAGCCCCTAAATCCGTAAATAATTGGTCGATAATTAGGTTCAATTATTCCACTCCCTAATTCTGTTAACTTTAGAGGATAAAAAAAAAAACTGATGGAATAGTTAACAGGTCCATCGCCACGAGATTTCACGTGCTGAAAAATTGATCAGTAGCAAAGGATGGTCTCACGGATTGCTTATAGCGCCACCGTTACTTTGTGCGCAAATTTCGTGGTAGAAAGATGATTTAGCATGTGGCACGTCGGCTAACAGTGCAAGAGCAAATAATAGTCATGAGCAAAGACGAATGATGAGTTAAAGAACACGGGTCACGTTCCTTTTCCGAGGGAAAGTTACTCAAGAAGTTACTCAGAATACTGAATTCGTGACGTCACGAATACTGGTCTTTTGATAAGTCTACACGTCGCTCTACTATTATTGACAATCTCCTACCCCCACGTAATTAATACGGGTCCCATACCCTCCACCAATCGGAATCCTACAGAAACTTGTTGCCGAAATTCGCTGCCGGTGAAATTTCTACATGTACAGACAGACATTATTATGGTAAAATTTGTAGTCACCGTTTTTCGTCATTCGGTCACCCATCAGTCACGTTTTCATTCGAATAGTATTTGTTACGTCACAATAAAGCAATCACGTACCGCTCGGAACTCCTTTTTGGCAAAAGGAATAAAATAAAATTGGGTTGGATTCAACGATAATGTAACCAAAATGAAGAGCACTAACTCAGGAAATAGTTGCTCTATGATTTACGTTAACGATTGTTTATATTGAAGCCAGTTCTCAAGCGAGTTATCACATTCAGCATGGCCAATTATATCGGAAGTATAAATATCACCGTTTTGATCGAATATCAACGAGCAAAGAGACAGAATCATTATTAATTAAAGCTCTTACCCAGTGTATGACGGGAACGAAGATCCAGCCAGTGAATTATTACGCTAAGAAAAATGTATCCATCTTATAACGTATTTTTTAAAAGCGCTGGGTTTTATGTCAAGATAGCTTCGCCAGCAAATGGGTTGGTGTATCGATCTAAGGAGATTTTGATGCTGGTAGCCATTTAGCAAAATGGCTGCCAAAAATCACTTTTTGGTTTTTCCAGCGAATACCGTTGTTCTGACAAAAAAAACTTTGTTTCTAACAAACTTTAGAAAGATTGTAAGCGTATTTTTGCCTACGATCAACCCTTTGGGAGATAATAATTACTTAGATTCCTAACGACTTTCGACTTTGAATTGATTCTGTACGATTAATAATGAACAGAAAGGAATGTAGATATTCTCATCTGAAAGGTGGTGATGTACCTTTTCTAACAAGGGCTATAAAAATGTTTTATAATTAGTGACCAAGCTATGATTATTTGTCCATGGTCTAGTATTGCAAAAAGCTGGTATATATAGTCTAAACAATCGGAAACAGCTCCGTCACGTGTATGGCCTTTTTATTGGCCTTGTTGGAAAAAAAAAAGTCTTAACCTGTCAGCTGGGCGCATATCTATCAATTTTTGTGCTAAATACTTTTATACGATTTGTGTGAATAAAATCGTAATAGATTTGGGCCACGATGGCAGTTTTTATTCATTCATAAACTAATAATCTAGATGATTGGCCTACCATGGTCATTAATCACGTGTATGTATTTTCATTAGTCTTGCTGAAGAAATTACATTTTCGTCTTCAGGTGAGCCTATTTACATTAATTTCTGTTGATTATTAATCTCACATAAGCTATTCAAATTCGAAAATCAACATGAAAGCGAAGTACTACAGTTCCAATAATTGGGAGGTTACCTTCCAATGGACAGATCGAAAGTTAAAAATAATGCTTAAACTTGCATTGTTTTAAACAGTTAGAAACAGACCAACGGCATTCCCAGGAAAAACCAAAAACTGATTTTTGGTGGCCATTTTCCAAGATTCATTCACCAAAGAAGAAGTGATACCTTAATAGAAACATTGGTTTTCCGATTACTCTCAGTCCACTGAACCCAAATCTGAATAGAACGGTCACACGAAGTTTTCCGCAAACGGCAATTCGGAAATTCATAATTTTCATGAAATCATCTATAAAAGACACTGGTAGGAAAGAAGCTATGTCGGATACTTTGAATAAAATCGTAACATGTATTCGGGCCTCAAACAGAACCTTGGGAAAGCTAGATTGCAAGTTGTTCGATAACGAAGCGTGAAATATTTGAAACATTGCGTGTTTTAGTAATGAGTAAAAAAAAAACCATAAGTTTTGGTTTCTGCACAACAATTAGTGATATTGTTACTAGCTATACACACGTACAATATAAGGCAGTCAGCCATCGAATACGACTAAAAAATGTTTCTGGCACCGAGTAAAATAATAATAATTGCAAAATAAAACAAAGCTGCGGGACAGTGTAAAATGCTGCAGGGCTGCGGGATAGCGGGTGGTAGCAGGCTACAAGGCTGCTGATGTAACAAACTACTAGACAGTCATACGCTACGCAGGATTCCGCTGTAGTATTCTTTTTAGTTCGTTGATTGTGATTCAATACCAGAAAATAATAGAAATAGAAAGACGATGCACCCAAATACCCAAGCGGCAGACGTTGGTACCACCATTATGACAGTTGCTTTTTGCCGCAAGACGGAGGAAACCGAAATACCCGGAGGAAAGTATCGTGCAACGGGCATGAAGGAACGGGAGAAAAACCCGTACATATACACTTCCTTTCACCAGGATCGAATCTGGGTCTGTAAGAAGCCAGAGATGTATAGCTGGAACCAGGAAGCCTGTCGAATCTGACCCCCCAGTGCTCACTGCTATCCGTGCAACGATACAGCCTACTTCAAAAAAATATTGGACTGTTATTCAACAAATAAGAGATTTTCACTTACAGATATCCAAACCCGATAAAGTTGCCAAGCGTTGCTTCAAAATTATGGAACACCTTAATGAAATTCGAATCAGAGTTCTCACAGAGTAAGTTTATCACCCGCAGCCTTCGTCAGTAAGAACATAAAAAAAAACTGAATGAGAAGTTCACTGTAATCTGATACAGCACCAGAAGGTTTTTTTTTTTTACCCCTGATGAGGGAGAGGTGTGTCAAAAAGGGTGTGAATACAAACGGAAGACGAGGAAAAAAGTAAAAATATACATCCGTCTGAAGGGTAACACACCCCCCGATCGTAAATCACCTCAAATTGGGTGTAAATTTATTATTAATATGCTACTGATGTGTATCTCAAATGGGAAATGAATGTATACGGAAACAAAAGTCAGCAATTATGGAGCTCCCTGAACAGGAAGTCGGGCAAGAGAATAGATAAGAGTTGTGGGGTAGGAGAGAAGACTGGTGTGCATTACGCCATTACATTACGCCCCCCTCTAGCGGCGAGTCATGAGTTCAAACGTCGTTTTATATTGATAAAGGAGAGGGTAGAACTACGAAAAGAAATTGTAGCATATACGGACCCTATCATTATCAATGCGCAAAACCGTAAAACGGTCTGTGTGGAGACGCCTGACACATGTGGGTGACTATTGCCCCTTCCCCCCCCCCCCTCCTTGTTTGTGGCCCCTTTTTGTCATAACAATTCTATTCGCCCCTCTTCTCTTCCGTGGGCGTGAGGGGTCATGCGAATGTAACAACTCAATAGATATTTCCAGTCGACTGCGTGCAAGAAATAGAATGCTCTATTTGCTTGTTCAGTTTAATGGGATTGAGTGTATACTTAATATTTTATAACGGAATGGCTGTAGTATTAGTGTGTGCACTGACTTGAAGTTGTGCGTATGTCTATCTTAGTTGTTTCTTCTTAGTGTGTCTTGAAACGGCAAAAAGTTGAATGGGGACATCGAAGTGGAACAATGGCGATGACATGCACACAAAGTCGTTCATATACAGCAGCTTAGGTCTCAATCGTGTACGCTGTAAACGTTTAACTTGGAAGCAAACTAGCTGTAATTATAGACACTCACTTCAGAATATTAAGTTTTGTCTTGCTTCAGGGAAGTTTGAAAATGAAATAAACAGGGTTCGTTCCCGTACTTGAAAACCGTACAATTCTTCATTATCATATTTGCATTTGCAAGGCCTTGAGACCTTGAAAAAAAAAATGCAATACTCTGTCCTTGAACGTCCATGCTTCAGTTGTCGTGTAGGCCTACCAAATACAAGTCGTAACTAAGCAGCATTTTTTTTATACATATATAGTGTGTGAAAAACGATTTGGATGCCATAATGACGATCTACCTCATTTATGTTGGTAAGTAATCTCGGATGGTTTTTACGTTCATTTAAAACTTTAAGATGAATTTTCTACCATTTTTAGTGTTGATTGTTTATCGTTGGGATATTTTTATTTTTTATTTTTGTGATTCTAGAAAAAGATCCTTACGTTTTTTGTAATTAGGCACTTGATAGTCCTTGAAAATCCTTGAATCAGATTTTGCTGAAGTGGTATGAACCCTGAGTAGGATTCTTACCTCTTTTGCGATATCAATTTCAAGGACTTTCAAGTGCCAAATTTCAAAAATCAAAGGACTTGTTCATCACAAGCTATGCCAACAAAATACGTTAAAATGGTAGGTATCACGTTCTAAACGAACATAAAACGCATCACGGATTACCTAATTATCAAGGAGGCGTCAGCTTTGTCTTCAAACTCTAACTTTCCAAAGGTAAATAAAATTTGAAACTGTGCAACCTATAGCACATAGACTGTCAAAACCAAGGCTGCCAGTCGTTTTTAGTTAGGACATAATTATATATTTGACGATTAGAGCAAGCCCACAATTTTTAAGTTTTCAAGGACTTTTTAGGCCTTGAAAATGCCAAAATGAAAAAAAAAAAAAAAAAAGGATCTGCATGGTTTTCAATCACCAATAGGAACCAAGGAAACCGAGAATGACATGGCTGAAATTGACTTCTTCTTTTACCAAGGGTTGTTTAGTTGGTAAATTTAATACCAGAATCATTTTCCCAACTCTGTAGGGGCTACGTAAGTCGTTCGTTGACACTCTTGACAATTCCTGCTGAAATGAAGCATTCGTGCAAATTTGTTTCGTTTAACATTTCTACAAAAACAGTAGTCAAAGTCGTGATGGTTTGCCGAATTCGCGTTTCTACAACCGTTATTATTATTAATCAGCATTAGCTGCAACAAATTATTTCCCTTTAATCTCGTCTAGATTACCATTAGCACTGCTCACACAAAGGGAGGGACATGACACAAAATTAAAGCGGCTTACGACTAGGTTATGTCTAAAGTTGGCACGGCAATACAAGCTAGGGGGAAAAGGGGGGATGTCAACTGGGGCGGCATAAACGGGCTTAATGAGAACGCTAGTCGCCCTTGTAACCAAATTAAAGACGCCTTTTCCCGCCATCATTACCAGACCTTAATCATGACGATGGATCAGGTCTCATCCCAGCCGCCATTTTTGGGTCGTCAATATATGCCGCGCGGCGCTTTTCAATAAAGAATGGGGAAGTGGAAAGAGAATTGGGGAGGGGGGAGACATTGGGACGGAGAACAAATTGCGAACGATTATGTCCAAATGAGGAGTCAAAAACGAGAGTGGAACGTTGCTCCCTACATCGTCAATGGGTCGTTGTGTATTGATTCTAAAATGGGATGAGTAAGTTGTGTTCGGTGTGTTATGTCGTGTGCGTGTTTTGCGTGGGAGTCCCGGTGCGTTTTTTTTTTTTTTTTGTTTTCATTGTGTAATAAGAAATGCGGTACGATAGGTATTTTATTCCGTTATAAATCACGTCACAGCAAATATTATCGTAAATGCGAACGGGCTCGAATGGCGCCTACACCATCGTAATGGAAGCTAGGTTTACAGCACAAAGACTGAAGATTGCACCAAATGCACGAAGATCTTGATTTGTAAAAGATTACACGTCAAGAATACACGATGTGGGGGGGGGGGGGAGGGAATTGAGGTTTAATGGCGCGTCAACATCTTGGTCATTAGAGCCAACCTCAGTCACACACACTGTTTTTTACTCAAAGCTCAGTAGAAAAACTGGTAGACTAAAACTAGCTAAGATTCGGTAATCCTGTATTACGGACATATATTTCACTCAGATGACGTGACTAGAATTTCAACCAACCAATTGCCAAAAACTACTCTGATGACCCATCTAAGCCATCGCTCTACGAAAATTCTGACCTTGGAGAGATACTTTAGAAGGCTGATGTTTCCGAATACGTCTGCACTGCAAAAAATGAAACCATAAATTACAAGTACACATTTGTTTCCAATTTTTAATATTGAAAAATTACTGTACACATCGTTTTTAAGATTTCTTGCTAAATTCTGCCTTCTGGGAGTTCTTACAGTCTCATGTAAGAGATGTCAAAATACAAACTGTCCACGACCATCATATCTGACGAGTGAATGAACAGTAAAATAACTTGAAAGTTTTAACTTTGAGAGTTCTTCGATTCGAATATCCAGGTCATGTCGTTACAATGAAATGTAATCTAGGGAAATAGCTAGGCTTACCGGATCTCAGTATTTTTAGTGTATGATTTTTGCGATCTACCATGTGTCCTTTTCTCCTGTGTGATTTACCCCGACTTGTGCATACTGATTTAAAAGACTCACTGTTAAGAATTTTGGTAAAATTACGGTAAAAAACCTGGTAATACATTTCCAGTTCTTTTAACCGTAGTTTGAAGTCGAATATTGATCTGAATGAGGAATACTGGCATTGTGCACTAAGGCTGCAGTCCACTATCGTTACAACTGAAACACATGTTCGCATCGCTAATCTTTAGCTGTACAATGCATCCGAAGCATGCACTATACAAACGGCAAAGTATTGTACAAAGTATGCATTGTACAAAGGGCCAGAACCGGATTATTGCTTGTACTGTAATTTTACTGATATTTTTAACAGTGAGTGTTGAAGCAGTAGGTTTCCATTTCACAATTCCTTGGTTGCAAGATGGAGCATTTCCTTGCATTATATCTAAAATGAATAAGGAAGTTTGAGTTTAGATACTTATGAACAAGAATGACGTGTATTTTCTATTTTTTGGTGTTACTGTTGACACCATAGCAATCTTATGACTGACGCTTCCTTAAGTCAAATGTGGAAAATACAAAAATGGAAGAGGCGGTGAAGGTTGGACACATTTATTTAAGTTCTATTCGATCATAGGTACCTATTTTAAGTACCAGCCTAACCTGTATTGGCCGAGAAGTTACACCTAGTAAACTGTACCTTCTCAGGGATGCTCAGAAATCCTCGGGGTACATTACACTATAATCAGCGAATTGGTAGAGTCTATTGAACCAAAGGTAGGGTGGGAGTCACTGAAATGGTTTAATTAGCTCACTTTAACTTTTCGTCCAATACACGGTTATGCTGCAACTTAGTAATCATAGGCATAGTCAGTATGACTTAGGCTGTTTAAAGCTCATCCCAAAACACTCAAAAGGTGATTTCTTCCGCATTGGCCTGCCATGATATACTACTTTGCAACATTAGGTCAAATCTACGTAAATGACGCAAACAAACGCAAACATATAAACATACGCAAACAAACGTATGTAAAAGATCCAAAAGCTATTTTTTCTTGGGAAACGCGAAAATATTTTATAAGGAGAGGGTATGTCCTTTTAACAACTTTCTTGTTACGGCATTACGGCATCACGGCATCTTCCAACTGATACGAACATTTCGTAAAAGTTTTTTAAAACATGAAAACTCCACTTTCTGTTTTCCATATTTCAAAACGAGCTTTCAACGATATAAGCGAGAAAACCCGCATATATAATGAGAAAGTCATAAAACGCTCTCCCTTAAGACTCTTAGAGTAATTTATTTCAATGCCCGCCTTGGCTACATTTGGGTCGGCTTGCAGTGGATTCGAGACTCGCGCTCTTCTCTCGTTATGCATTAAAAGCTGCAAGAAAAATAAGAAAGATGATGTTCTCGTAGCTCGCAGCCATCTTTAAAAGAATGATGACGCGCTTAAAGCCTTCATTAACAAGATTTATTTCCCAGCATCGGAAACTCCCTCTTGTGTCGGACGCATTCATCACCGCAATCGCTATCGGTGTCATCCGAAGTCATTTGCTTTCGGTTTCGAAATTAAAAAAGAACAAACAGAATGGCCACCGTCACGTTTTCCGAATGAAGAATAGATTGTGTGATGACTCGTCATATTTGGGTATTGTTTGCTTCTGGAAATTACGCAAGATGGGGCTGCTGTTGGATCTCCACTTCCGTGTTATACCCGCTAGTCTGTTTGTAAGCAGTTTGATAAATATGATAACAGGTCTAGTAGCGGGAGCAGGTAGGCTCAAACTTCTTCCTCCTTCAGAAAGTACTGCCCTCCCTCACACTGTCACTACTGACACACAAAAGAGCTATTTCCTTCATTACAACTAGTGTATTGACGGGTGTTCAGTGGTAGTTGATGTTATGGCTTGGCATGTAAAAATGACGCTGGTTATTTGGTTCCATTGGGTTTTTATTGCGGTGGAGGTTGCAATTTTATGCTCGCCCGACTTACACACGGAATAACCCTTGCGGTTTTACATTGGCGGTTGGCTGGACTTAAAGATTAGAGAAAAGTATTGGTGGTAAATACATAGTCTTACGTATGTTGCAGAATAATTTTGGTATAAAAGATCGAAATATTTGGTGGTCCAAAAGGCGTATAAATTAAGACTTCACTCCAACGTGTTGCAGTTTGGAGGAATTGGAATGGAATGATTATAATACCAATGGTAACCATGCATGACAAACAAAGCATGACACCATGACTACAATGCACGTCATGGCATGCATGCGCACATTGGCCTATAATAATACAGTCTGGACTTGACTCGAACTTCTTGGGAGCTCCTCTGTAAGGACATCCGCCACAGGCCCAGGAACAGTCCACCACTCCATACCGGCGCCGAGCTGGGGCCGATGACCTTAGTCTTCAATCAATGGTGTCTGCCTGGTCTACCCAAAAACGTCCGGCGCATCAGCACAGGATGGTGACAGCTCAAACGCCAGCAACGGCTGCCGATACAGACTAGATGCCCTTTAATTTTGTTGCCTGTCACCGAATGTTTACAAAACGCACCTTATTTTCGATAGGAGAAAATACTTTATCATAGCTGCTCACCCACCAAACCATTGAAAGGTTTTTTTCTCCGCAGGTCACTAAAGTAATATAAGACGGACGTACTCACAAAATTGTGATAGTATGCAGATTGTTGGTTTAAACAATAATCTGAGATAGCTGAGAGAAACGTAACCGACGACTCTTTTATATACGTGCCATATCAGAATTAACAGCTAAACCAACCTTACAGATTTATAAATTACTACTGTTTGTATTTCTTTTTACCGGTTTTACTTCTTGATTTTTCAGTGTATATATACACAACATATATATCTATACATATATACATATGCGTGTATACATGTATTTTGACCTATCATTTGTTATCCTTATTATTTTTAAAGTTTAAAAGTCTAGACTTTCTGATTTTCGACAAACTATCAGTAAAAGTTGGTTGATTTTAATTGTTCTCATTTTGGTCTTTCATGGCATTTTAGTAATTTTATTTAACTTTTGGATTTTTCCCCGTTAGTAAGTTTTGCAACCTGTTAAATTCAGGCTGTTAATATTATTTTTTTAAATAAATTTCTCTAAGTTTGAAGTCATCTGAAGTAAACTAATTCCCGTACAGATGAACCGACTCAAGTTTGATGGTTTAGAAGGAGAAAATCGGAGGATTTGATCGGGACTTCCGATCACTGTAATGGAACGAGATAACGTCCATAACAGGCCAGAATTTATTTCACAGTCGCTGAAAGCGGCTGGTAGGCAGTCTGTAACATTATGCAGGCCGGAATTGGGAGGGAGGGGATCTCCCAGGGTCCCCATTTTACATTTAACACTATTGCAATAATTACTAATACGCTTCCTGTTTCTTCTCCTGCACCTCCTTCCATTTTAAATCCCGCCATTTTTTCTTTTGAACATTCCACAACTCTGCAATGTGTGGGAGAGTGCAATAGCCACAAACCCAAGCAAGCAAGCTCAGTCAACGAAATGAGTGCAAATCCTGATAAAATCCACCGATGAATGTGTAAAGCTTTACAACAGATTTTCCTAACCTGCTTTGGCCTACCACACCATCTACCGCGCCTGGTGTCTTCCACTTGTGTTACTGTTTCGCCACATGCTACGAGCACCAGCAGTGTCCAAAATTGAACGAAGCATTACGGTCTGGTAAACGCGTTCCGTCGGCCGGGCTTAGCTGCTACCGCAAATGGCCAGGACATTGCACGTGATAAATAGTGGGTGGTGCAGACGACCTCATAAATTTATGAAATTACACCTTACACGCACTACATAGCCTGCAACTGCTCTCACAGTCTTCCCCCACCCCAACCACTATTGCCATAATCAGACCCGTACGCCCAGTTGCGCAAGCGAGCTTGTTTGTATTGCTTCAAGTTGGCCTTTTGTTGCCCTCAGAAATTACGTCTCCAAATCCAGAAAATGGCATGAATTTTGGTTACCAAGTTAAATTAATTCAAATGAACTGAACTCGAAACGCAGTCCCTTTAGCGGAAAAAGACAAAATGGCGAAAAGGACAATAGTTGTCCTGTTCACGTAACAAGCAATTCGGTCTTGAATGGAGGTTTCAAAGAGTTATGTTCACGTAATACCAGTACAATTTACCATAATACTTGAAAACAATTTTACTAAATTGGCTACAAGTTCATAATTATTCACATTAGGTTAAACGCCGGTTTGTATAGAATGGATTTGTATACTTCTGAATCATAGAATCATGATTTTTTGATAACTACTGAAGGAAGCAAAGTGTCTGTATGTCTATTACTAGACTATGCAATTCTCGCTTTTTTGTGTCAGGCGATTTCTTTCAAAACACTTATCAGCTAGGGATTAAACTTGGCTACACTTGACCTTCACTGGTGTGGATGCTGCACAAACGAATTCCATGTTCCCGTGTTGAGATCTGGGTGCTGCTGAAATTTTTAGTTTTTCTGAACACGGGAACACGGAATTCGTAATATATCTTGCCAATTCGTGACCAGCGCCACTAGCATGGTGAAGACAAAAGCTATGCCGTTGCGCTTATTTGAAGGTCAGTGTCGGTTCAATTACGAGACAAAGACGAACAATGTGAAAACCCAAATTTGAAAGCATCTACACATGTTTACTACAGCATGTAAGCACGCAAGAGTTACATGAAATTTTCAGAACACTAAAATGTAAGATTAGTTTTGTATTACTTTTCGTGCAGCTGGATCCAAGAGCTGGTGTGGGGAGGGGGATCAAAAAGGGATATTTACTGATGCAACTTGCCAAGAATATGACGAGACTTACATGCTTTATTGCAAGTCTTACTTATTCCAGAAGGGGTTAACGGGCCGTTTTCTGAGAAATGGACTGCTCATAGTTGTATGAGTGTTACATGCTCTTGCATAAGACCTTACCTACAAAGCTGAGGTACGGGAAAGAGTGAGGCTCAGTTTCTTCAGCTTGGCTCTTTCTTTAGTGAATAGTTTACTTACCAAAACTGTGGTTACCACCAGCCAGAAGACTTATCTGGTTCCCTTAGACTTTTGGAATTGGTTTTGGCTTAGTATATGTTGACAGTTACTGCATTTGCCATCATTTTCACTCTACCATGCACCTAGGCAGCCTGTTCAAATTGTAACCACATAGACAAAAAATACATATAGAGGAAAAAAAAGCAACTACCCTATTATATGTGGTTGTTCAAAATTCCAGCGACTTGCTCGGTAGAGAGATGGAGTGCTTTCAATAGCTCAGTAAAGTGCTCACTAGTGGCGTAATCTTCAGCAATGGAAGCTACTGCAGCATCAGTGAGATTGACCAAATTTGGCACGTAACTGTCACTAAATGGGAGAAACGGAGAATAAGCAACCACAACCTCAGCGATTGGTTCAGGTGTAGGTACAGCCTCCTGAGTGATCACATCGGCAGCCACGTTAAGAGCGTCCGGGTGAGCAAATCCCTGGGCCGACAGTGGCCAACACAGCAATGTATCCAGAATGATCTTGGATTCTGGCAATACATCCTGGTAGTGTGCAATTCCGCAGCAATGGGCCCCTCAGCAGCAATATGATCCTACAACAACATTGTAACTCTAGGAGTTGTGGTGACGCCAGCTGACAATGAGGCAGTTGACAAAGGTGTCGTGTCAGTATAGTGACCAGTGTAGAAGAAACAAACACACAAGTCTGGGGTTCTGCCAATAATGACTCAGTAGCTGGCCCCAAATAGGAGATGTTCATGGTAAAAGAGTCTGTGGAAGCGATTGTTTGTGCTTTTGGCACCATAATGGTCTGATAGCACATTTGGCCTTCACGGGTGTGTTACCATACCACCAGACCACGAACGTTCAGACAGGGATGCTCGGCAGATTAGTCCACTAGGGATTACACAACAGTGAAGTATCGGAGAAACTCGATCACAATGGCGATGTGGTAGTCTTAATATTCCACCAAGTGAGTGTTGCACAGCAGATAGGCAGCGAACACCAGCAACATAAGAATTGGATGGATGTATATCGTCTTGCTGTGCCGGACTGGCAATTTGATGGGATGTTTGGTTCATGACAGTGGTGGCGGGTTGGGCATAGAGCAACGAGCGAATTGTGGTCGAAGTGCATGAGGGATAGCAAGTTTCCAAGGGCGACGAAATGATGTGGGGAACTGGAGTAGAATACACAGCAATGGGAACCGAATGTGGCACTTCACGTCGAGGTGGTACAAAGTCAAGTTCAACTGCTTAAGGTGAGCACGATGGCAGTGGTTGAGAGGTTGACATTTTGTGGGTGGGCCCGTACGTGAACGATGGCATCCACCAAGCCTAACTCCCAGGGCTTGCGGTTCATGGTGGTTGGCAACAATACAAAAGCAAGAGAAGACAACAAATCGTGGAGGAAAGATGCTAGTCAAAGTGAAAGTGAAGTCAGAAGTGAAAGGGCACAGGGAATTTTACGATACAGGGTAGGGAGGCGTCGATATATCCTACCCCATTTTAACTCAATTTATTTTCTTACAAAACTGCAAATCAGCAACAGCCCCTTTTTAAAAACGTTATAGAGGGGTAAGAAGTGTTCAATAAATAAGCAAACTTATTACGTTGTCTTTTGGACTTAAAAGTTAGACTACGTGAATGGGAATTGAACCTCCCAGAAGACAATGGAAATAGACTGACATCGCTAATGTAAATGCAGTCAGTTTGGCTTTCTGTCTTGTAAAAACAATCTGTTCAGTTATAAGCAAACACCTGCCAGTTATGTCATGGAACAAGGTTCCAAATGTTCAAATCAGACTGCATTAGTAAACATCATGGACAAAGCGAGAGAATGGGTGTCGTTTTCATTGATTTTGATAAAGCTTTCGATTAGGTTGTTCATTCTAAATTAATCGCCAAACTTAAATATTAGCACACTAATTATTAAGTTTTCCAGCACAGTAATTATTTGGATTGGGGATTTTCTCCATAATCGTTAACACAAATTTGCTGTTTGTCAATCAGCAGCACGTTCTGTGATAGTTGGGAGTAGTGTTTATCATAAGGGTCGATCCTAGGACCAACTCTATTTCTCATATAGGTTAACGATCTCTCCAGCACATCTTCAAGTCCTTTACTTGAGTATGTTGGTGGTGTGGACACTTGCAGTAAAGCTAATACTGAACTTCACCATGAAACGTTAAATAATAAAATCGAAAATATTGGTAGCTGGTCATTAGCATGGCAACTGCCAATTGCTGCAGACAAGTGTCATGTTCCCCATATAAGGAAAAAAAATCACTCCCTCCCTTACTCTTTAATGGGATCTAATATTGAATCAAGATCATAGGTTAAAACCCTGGGTGTTTGGCTTAATGATCTAACGTTTTCCAATCTCACGCTACTATTAAAATGGCAAATCAACGCTGGCAATGATCAGGTTGTTTTCCTTCAGGAGGCACAAGAAGATACATCGGCATGTAGGAAGTATGTCCATTCAACTCTAGAATTCTAGTTATGCCTTTTGTGAGTCTAGTCTAGCCAGCGGACCCATCCTTTTCGTCTATTAATGTAGTTCAGTACATGGTCCTCATTTCTATTGAGTGACATAGAAGCAAATTGAGCGAGTGCAACGTAGATTTACAAATTCAGTTGGTAGTCTCCACTCACTTTTAAAACTATCAAGAACGTTTGAAAATCTCGGGAATTGAGACGCTCGAATCGAGATGATATTACTTAATATTGATTTATTGTATCATTAATGAATTTTTTTATATTTATGCTTCTAAGCTTTTTGACTACGAGGCACATGTAGAACCAGGGGACATCGGTTGAAATTATTTGTAAAGAAGGTTAACTGAGATTGCCTTAAATATTTCTTGGTAGGGCCTAACCAACAAGTTCATGAATGCACAGAACGCAGACCGGTTTAGTAGCCAACTCCGGAAAGTTTGTCAGGTTTTTTTTAAGTGGTGAGGTGCATCGCACATGTTTGTGTTTGAGTATAGCGTTTCAATTGGTATAACATTGATTAGCAATGATTGGATACATGAAAAAATAACATACACTAATTTACTATGCAATTTTAGCATTAAGAAGAAGAGTATACATTACTTTGAAGAGTTATAAGAATAGTACTTTAGCTTGGGAAAGGTGTCTGTGGCATTGCCCTTCTGTGGACAATATTACGAACAAAATTAATTTCTATTTATTTTTTTTATTACGAACATTAGCTCAATTTTTTTTATTACGAACTCCGCGGGAATGGAGCCATAGTCTTTCGTGTTGTTGCTCTGGTATAGTTTATCTGTTCAGGTTTAAGGTTAGGTCAAGTCATTTGTCCGGCTCGAATTTCACCTGGCACCGTAGCACATGGAAGGAGGAGTACAAGGGCTCCAGACCCCCCACCCTCCGAAACTATATTAGTCATGTGTGTTAAAAAAAAAAGTGTCATGATGCTAAATAAATATTCCTTGAGAGTATGTGATTACCCGAAGCCGGATACAGCAGTGAAATACCATAAAATGCTCCAGGTTTGGGTCACGCCGAGGGAGCTAATAGTGCTTCCCCCGTTTCCTTAGCTGGCTTTGTTCAGCCCCCCTTCGAATATATATCCTGCCGGGGAGGGGATGAGTTTCACAACGGAGCGACTTTCGTAAATGTAGAGATGGTGAACTAATCCCCATAAAGACTAAAAGGGCTACAGGTACGGTGAATTAACCAACAAAAAGAGAGGGAGTGGTTTAACTTAGCTTTCCTGTTTAGCTATAAACTGTTCGTCGTTGTTCACTTGCAAAACGGGCCTCTGAATATATAGGCAGCAGCTAGATCGAATCTTGGACAAATAAATAACTAATAACTCAATGGAGAATAGGCAAATAACGGATAATACAGTAAATAGCGAGGGAAATGATGCGCGTCTGTGACCACGTTCTCCTTGCGCTGCTATGGTAACCAAGTCATGGCAGCTTCTCTCCTGGTTGGTGCCGGTGAGTGAGTCATTGTACACACCCAACGCGTTGGGCAAGGTCACCAAGCGAAAATACTTAAAAAAAAACTTCAAAAATAATCTTGTGAGCCCAAACCTAATTTTCTTTCTTAATTTGTAAGCGCACGGTGAAAAATTATGGCTGTAAATAATTATTTTACTTTGATTTAGACAATCTTTCGGTACAATAGTTTATGTTAAATTTTTTAAAACTAGTTTTAACATTGTTTAAATAATTAGTTTTTGTTGCGTTTCGTCATGTTTTGGGGTATCTGATAAGCTTCACAATGCTACGTCCGCCTTTTCCGAAAGCTTTTGACAAGGTGGTTTGGCTTAAAAAAAGACAGTATATTTTTTTTTTCAAGCATACCGGTCAATATACCCCCCAAAAAATTCACACAAAAGGCTTTTCAACGGATTCAGGCTCCATTTGCTATCGTAAATAATCGAGTTTATTCTCACCACTGGAAACGGGACCAAGATGGCTGCTTTTATTTCTAAACGGCGTTGTTCAGTTAATCCTACGTAATTTTTTATTAACATGGCTGCGTGTTCGTTGGTCGAAGGAAGTGAGGCTTTCATAGAGCTGATTCAGTAAGGCGAAACGCTATCCGTTGCCTAGCGACTATCCATAAGCCGCCATCTTGTTGAAGGTGTCTGGTAGCATTGTTGTGGCTGGTCGCAACTGTGCTAGAGACAATGCATTCCAAACCTTCGCACTCTGCCGTCCTTCTAACGCTTGGCCGACGTCAGGGCGCCAACATGGCGCGAGCCAACTTCCTGTTCTCGTCTGAATGAGATCTGATGAGATTCGCCAAAGGCCAATCCTACAATATATTTATTTATTTATTTTATTAAAAATATTATAGTGACCTCCCCCATAAAGAGCATGACAACAATTTCAGATTAAAACAA
>JAHWFP010228420.1:96562-136586 GCA_023313725.1 Lithobius niger
ATAATAATAATAATAATAATAATAATAATAATAATAATAATAATAATAATGTATACATGAAAATAAAATGGAACAGTGTCGTGTAATATTTAGCTACACTCCTTCAAATTCTGACCAAACAATTTTGATGTTAATTCACATTAAAAATTTGATTCTGTTTAGAGTGTTAGGGGCAGAGGAATCTCATATGTACACATGTTAGAAAGAAAATTACTAATTTACCAGATTGCAACTAGAGGCACCAGGGGGTTTCATTTCTGATTATTATTTTTTTTTATCATTCCGTATGCTAGGGATTTACCTTAATTTGGTTTTCTTGCGTACGGATTCGGTGTTATCGGAAATCAAACAAGAAACTTAAAAGAAGCCACATGCAGAAATAGCCCTAGTTAGTGTGGCACCATCCGGAGCATGCCACCGTACTATCCCTGCTATAGTTCTTAGCGTGTGTGTGGGGAAAATGGCGAGATATCAAAGGGCAAATTTGGTGATTGACAATTACTTATTACAATAATAGGGCTTTTTTAACTCTGTTAAACGGAAAAAGAACAATTAAAATCCGTTTCTTACAGCATTTAATGCAGTAAAAAGAACGAATTTGAGATTTACCAATTGTAGTGCCATTTCTTGCCACTAGATGCCACTGTTAGCAAAGTGTGTTTACTGATTTCACTTTTATGCATAGTGAAAAAAGAACAAACGTTTCATCAAAAAAGCAAAAAATATAACAGTTGATAAATGCACGACTTCTTCAAACTACACGTCAACGCAGTTTGCTAACAACGGCATCTATAGTAGCAAGAAATAGTGCTAAAATTGGCAAATCTCAAATTCATTCTTTTTACTGCATTAAATGCTGTATGGAACGGATTTTAATATTTATCTCTTTGTCCTAACGCGAGTTAAAACGGACTTTAATTGTGAATCAGTTTAATTTGCCCTTTAACTTTATTCTATTAACTCTTGCCTACACAGTATACAGGGTGATCTAAAAGTCTGGTCACACGCAAATAACTGCTGATATTATGGTCCTATATTAATTCTGAAGATACATTTGTAATGTAAGTCAGATATGGGGAAGCCAATGAAGATATTTTCAATGACCTTGAGAAAAGCATTCAAGGTCATCTGCAACCTATCTTCCAAACGGCGCAAGATACGACAAAAAAATGAATTACAAAGTTGTACGTGAGCATCAAACATGACAAACTGCGAAAACAGATTGAAAATCGAAGCATAATTGCAATAGTTATGAGGAAAACAAAATGGCAACAAGGTCTTCCCTGAACGTTTTAACTGCTATGCAGTGAAGCATAGGGGCTGCCTCTACAAGCGAATGCGCTATGTGATGCGAGTGTTTCCTGCGTCAATCAACGCAAGTGAACGAGTGCAGTTCAGTATGCAATTAAAGAAAACAACTTATGATACGGATTAGGCCTAAATTGCACCATCATTCACTACACTGAAAGCCACGTTCGGTATGTGGTTATTTTCTGGTTTTACATTTAGTATTATTTTCCAGCGCTTATGCCCCTTTGAGTGACATCCAGCCCGGTTGCCACAATCGCCAAAACGAATGCCCATACTTCATTTCCGAAGGCAGAAAACCTTTTTTTCTTTGGAGAAGTGGGGGTGGTCGAAAATTACATCCCACTGTTCGTCCCCTACTGCTATAAAACGTACGACCAATGTATTGTTAAGGGATGATTATTTTTCTTGTGTTGTGAAGTGTATGGTACCATAATGAAAAAAAAAATATTTGAATTAAACATCGAATAAATCGAATTTTTCAAAGATTTTCTCCTCGTTCTTTGGGGCACTTTCATTCCTGTCGCTCTCAGCCGTCTCTCCCTCCCCCCCCCCCCTCAGTTATATTTATGTCATGTCTTCCAGTCGGTAACATGAACAAACGTTTGAATAATGCTACAATTAGCCTACTACTACAAGGTAAAATTCCTCCTACCCACCACCAAAAAAAAAACAACGTTATTTGCGCATACGAATGCCCACACCTTTAAACCTATTTTCCCACCCGACCACCTTATTTTCGGCGCATTCTGATCGTAGGCCTATCCTGCATTTTTCGTGAAACGTATTTCCTGAAAAAAAAGCTGATGAAAGTACTTTGTTTTGAGGGGGGGGGGGGAGGAATGTGCTTTGTCCTAGGTGGCGGAAATATAAATCTTTGCCAGTGAGCAAGTGACGCTAATTCATCTTGTCAATTGTTTCCTGTTCACCATAAACTTATAATTTACCCTTTAATGGAAGTAATCTGTAATGAGCTAATGATTTAAGAAGCTGTTAAAAAGTGCGGGAATTCGAATGTCCAGGGTTTTCCCACCTCTGGGTTTAAGTGAGGGTATTCATAACGGCAAAACGTTTTTTCATTGCTGGGGTGATTGTTGCGACCGGCCTGGAAATCACTCAAAAGGGCATTAGGCTTCGGCCAAAAATAAAATGTAAATTCAGAAAGTAATAACTTACCGAACGTGACTTTTTGTGTTGTGTTAGGCCTAATCCGTATTCGTGTTCGTTTACAGCAATCTGAAATTTAACTGCACTCATAGCTGCAGGAAAGACATGGCTCGCATGCACTCGCTTGTAGAGGCAGCCCCTATGCTTCACTGCATGGCAGTTAAAACGTTCTGGGAAGACTTTGTTGCTATATTGTTTTCCTCAGAACTATTGCAATTATGCTCCGATTTTCAATCTGTTTTCGCAGTTTGTCATGTTGATGCTCGCGTACAACTTTGTAATTCACTTTTCTGCTGTATCTTGCGCCGTTTAGAAGATAGAATGCAGATGACCTTGAATGATTTTTTTCAAGGTCATTGAAAATATCTTCATTGGCTTCCCCATGTCTGACATACATTACAAATATGTCTTCAGAATTAACTCAGGACCATTATATTGGCAGTTATTTGCGTGTGACCAGACTTTTGCCTCACCCTGTATAACGTTTTTCTTGCAGTGAACTCACACGCTTTAAAAGCCCTCTTCAGCCATTTTGTTTTATTGCTTCTTTTTTTCAAATCAATAATTACGCGACAATGACAAGGATGTTTCCAAACCTCACATTCGAAAAGGCCGCACGAAGGAAAAAAAATAATTAAGATTTGAGACGAGATTCTATTCTAGCAGACGAAATTAGGAGCAGAAAAAATAATAACGCCAAAAAAATTAATTGAGACAGAGACGAAAGAAAAAGATTCAATTAAACTGGAAAAAAAAAAACACTAAATGCGTTCGACTAATAATCAACTAGACAAGCAGGGGAGTTTAAAAAAAAAAATAGAGATTTTTTCCCTCTTAAACTAAATGATTTATTTCCGAAGTCAAAACAAACACGATGAGCGATTTACACACTCAAAAAAAAAAAAAAACCGCCAAGACTTGTGCAGTTAGCACACTGGTTAAAATTTGTTTATCAATATAAACTGTAAGAAGGCAGCATAATTGGTGCTCTTTAGGTGTTTATTTCTTTTATTAATGTCATGTGAATCATTGTTTTGTGACTTAGACTGACTCACTGCAAGTCCTTTTTAGCAAATTCCATTTTTTGGCAACCTCTTGCATTTTGAAAGTATTCCTTTAATGCTTTAAAGCAATATCTTTGAAAGTATTGTTTTCATGCACTTTGAAAGTATTGATTTTATTCTCACATATTTAAGTGTCGAAACATTTGAACTCTTAATCAATTTCATTGATTTACGAATTTCAAGCCAAGAACGGGAGTGTAATTGAAGCGAAAATTTTGAAAAGAATCTTGTTACAGAAATAATCGCATTTAACGTAGTATCATACACGGCGATAGCCGTGCAGAAGTCGTCTCTCCAGCAAAGTAAAACTATTAATTTCTCCGTTTCTATTCAATCTATTTCGAACAAACTTGGCCAGATAGTATATAGCAACTTTTCCTAACTTTACGCCAACTTTTACGTAATTCCGTGCAAGAGTAAAAGTAGGGATCCACACAGAAATTTGAAAACTGTTCACTTCTTCTTCTTGTGTGATACGGTCTCAGAAAAAATTACTGCACCTACCTAAAATCTGAAACATGATCTTAGCCAGAAATTTCCCTGGGTTTCATCCTCAGACAGACCACTTTTTCGATTGGTCCATCCATTCTGGAGTTACGGGTCCCTGAACGATCATTTTGATTGTTTTACATTGTTTAAACCATTGTAATTTGGGAACAATGCCACTCAGCAAACTCCAGATCCATTCTTCGTGCACGTGTTATGCCCTTGCTAAAAAGTTCATTGTTGAAGGGAAAATAAAAGAATCCGTGTTTCAGCTAAACGCATCTAGTTTTAAACCAAACTAAGCCACGTTGTTAATTTCGAGGCCTGGCAGCTAGAAACGATAGGATGGCGTATTTATTTCGTAAATGCAGGCTTTCAGAGCTGAGTTGAATTGTTTCAAACTAGCCAGCAACAATGCACCCATAAACAATGCATGCATAAACCTTTGTAGCACGACGCCATAACTGTACAAAAGGTACACGGATTACTAACAAAAACGTCAAGTGTGCCGTAAAAAAGGGGGTTATATGATTGAAGTTTCACTTTACTTTTTAAAAGGTACACGGATAAAATTTGGATGATTTTTAATTGAAAGCATCAAATGTACAATTGAGAAAATTGCATCTGTTTAAGTGCTGTGGTGCTTACCTATCATATATTTAAAACGTAAAGCACAACAGCACTTAAACAGATGCAATTTTCTCAATTGTACATTTAATTATTTCAATTAAAAATCATCAAAATTTTATCCGAGTATATTTTAATAAGTAAAGTGAAACTTCAATCATATAACCCTTTTTTTACGGCACACTTGACGTTTTTGTTAGTAATATATAAAGACAACAGAACAAGATGAGGCGCCTCCTTAATCTGCTTCGCACCTCATGTAACTAAAAAAAACTTAATGTGTGGTGCTCAAAATTTCTCAAATTTAAACCTAACTAGACGACATTCCTCTGCATACGTTCCATCATGTGGCCTACAGTATTTGGATTCTCTGCTGCATCAATAGGGTTACCTTGATGTATCCCGGACCACTGCACTGTGACTGAGGTTGGTGCTAATGACCTAGCTGTCAATCCGCCATTAAGCCTCAATACCCCTCCCCATCCCCTTGACCCTTGATGTATAGGATTTGTATGGGAAGTCTCCCATCATCATTTACTAGGTAATTATTTTACAAGCAGAAAAACAGGTTTACTCTTTTAAAGTGTAGACGTATTAAGACGAAAATTGATGTAAACGAAGCTTTGGACATTAAAGTGTTATAATGACCTGCATAATAACACATGAAATACATGTTCGCATCATTAATCATTAAGCCGTGAATCAATTATCAGTTAGGTGTAGGAACAAACAAGAGGATTCGAATCGGTAATCCCTGTTATCGATTGTGTTGAATATATAGGCTAGCCGTCCATAGTTACTGAATGAGCTTGGATTCTCTCCATGATAGTTTTTTTTTTTTTGAGGTTTTATGAGGTTTATTCGGTTTACCAACTTTAAGCTTCTGTTTTTTGTATGAGTGTTTTGTAGGAACTATACTGGTGGTTGTTAGGTTTGGTTAAAGTATTAAATAATAGTGCCAAGTCCCAACACCAACATTGTAATACACAACAATGTTTCCATACGAACAAACAACAAATAGCTTTGAAAGTAATCAGTAATTTATTATTAAAAGTGACAACAAACTTTGATATAGGCTAACTGTTGCTTACTTTTAGAAGCTAGCCATTAGGCCGGATGATTTTTATTAAATATAGCTACGTAAAAAAAACGGTAAAATACTTGAAAAAAATTAATTGGGTTTTGATATGAAATTTTCTGATTGGTTGGACTTTTTCGGGCAAACCTTGATCCTCTCATCTACGGACCCTGATTGGATTTGCTGACGACCCCTTCGCCTACATATTCTTTAGAAGCACTGGGGTGAAATATGATTTGAAACTGTCTGGTGGTGCGACTAACTGGAAGTAAAATAATCCAAATTGAAAAAAATCTGTGTTAAATTACATAAAATGAAATGGATTCCAAATTAAATGTATGCCATTACGAATGTTTAAAAAGAACTAGAATTAAGATAGTGCTATGCAAATATTAAAAGTCAGTTTTTTTTCTCGTTATTAAAGAAATATAGTACTTGTGGACGTAGACTTTACTACAACGAGATAAGGGAGCACCCATCTCGCACCAAGATTCGCTGCGAGTCTTTTGTGATGCAGAAAGTATATCTGCCATGATAATGACGCTCAGAGATGGCTCGGGTTATCTGTGTCAAGTTTTGAGCCGGGTCACAGAGTGTGAGCACCTGACCCAAAGACCAGGAGACTCTGACTTGACCCACTAACCAAGTGGCCACTCCAAAACTTTAAATCATATAAAGCCAGTTAACGCAAAAGCAAACAACACTAACACTACCCATTCGCTTCTGAAATCTCATTAGTGACTGTTTCTTTACAAATCGGCTGATCCAAAAACTGACGCAATTTTGAAATCTCTGGTTACTTCTAGCTTTGAGCTGTGACAATGCCTAAACAGAGCCCTACCAAGACGGGTCGCCAATAATAAAACCAACGTCGGGTCGGCGAAGGAGGGAGAGGAGAGGGGGTTTAAATTCGAATGCCAATATTCATTGCTGTATGCTGTCGTTTAGCTCTAAACCCGAACCTTCAAATAATATCGACAATTTTCCAGGTCCGAAAGCAAGGGAAATTTGCTAGAACGAGGCAGAAAAAAAAATCGATATGATGTCCTGGTTCCTAAATGGACGTCTCGTACTCGTTATTGATGCCATTTCGTTTGCTATTCTTTTTCTTTCTCTCCAATGATTTATTTTTACGACTCTACCCACCCTCCCCCGTACATTTCTGTCGTCCATATCCACCATTTTTACCGCTGAACACGAAGGGTACACGTAAAAAAAAAAGAAAATGGACCATTACGGCGTGTAACATGGAACAGTTGTTTTATGGAAAATTGATCCGCAATTTCGGACATGTGGACAATTCCTACAGATCATGGTTGGCGACGAGGAGAGAGGAGTCTGAAAAGGGCGATACACAGAAACGCTTTTTCAGAAAACACTTGATACTTTTCTGAACTAGCTGATAACAGGTTTACAAAACATACCCAAGTCACCCGGAAATTGATGCATTAAGAAGAAAGCGCAAAAGTAAAACATTAAATTGGAAACAAAAAATTTACGACTTAAATAAGACTTTCACGAACTCGTGTACTACTTATATACTAGTGTGTAAAACTTCAACAAGTCTACTGCACCTAAGTGTGATATAATATTATTAGGTTATCTTTTTTAGGCTATTGCTAAGAATGCATTGCATCAATAACGAGGAAGTGAAGGGTTTATACTTTAACGATGGCGTCGGGTAAAAAGTAATGAAGTCGAAATGTAAGTATTAAAATAATAACCTGAACCAATCTTCGTGAATTCCTCGGCCTAAATGCCTCATAATATCTTTAAAATTATGAGTGTAACTCTCAAAGATAAACGCATACGCAAGATGCTATCTGATTTATGATGCAACACATGTAAGTTTGTGCCATCGTGGATTTTAATAATTTACTTTTAGCAATTGAAACACGCCTACGTTACGTTACGCAAGCACACGTACATTAAGATAAACCGGCACACGGGCATGGAAGTGACGTCACAGGAGCGTGGCCTAATTCAGGAATGACTTCATTATCCAAGACGGCGGTCAATCGACACCAACACCCATCCAAAATGGCGTCTAACTACGTCGTATCCCCGAATTGGTGACCAACGACGTTACATGTCCCAATATGAAGATAAGGTCTAGTAATAAGATAAACCGTCATATCGACACGGAAGTGACAAAACAGAGGTTGTGACCTAAATCATCGCAAATACCCGTCACGACCGGAGATGGCGTCCAATCGAAACCGAAACCTCCTATCCAGATTGGGCTTCAGTGACGTCACGCGCCCAAAATCGAGTCCAACATGTATGTTACTTGTTTACAACATCGTTGCATTGCATTCATTATGATGGCGACTTAGCGTGTAGATCGCTCGGCCAACTAGTGTGGCGTCACGATCCGTAAATGAAAAGTTTCTGACATATTACACTTGATTTGCAATTCTAATAAAATCTCTTTGAATTTGTGGTCTATTGCGAGACCGTTGTTCTTTCGTTAGACGACATAGCTCTTGTTTTAACCCTTTGTCACCATATTGACGCCCCATTACTGACGCCGTCACGCGTTGTTGCGTCATGGTATGTCATGAATAAATTATTGACGGTCTTGCCTTTGTTTTTGCGGTCAGCCCATTGTTCTAATGGGACTCGACCGCCGGCCTGGGGGGGGGGGGAGGATTGTAAGTGGAGGGGGAAGATTGCAACTGCTGAACTGAAGTAAGTGTTGGGGTAAAAATATTTATTAGGCCACACAGACAAATTCTGTTCTATTTGGCTTTATTCGGATTATATTGAATATGAACATTTGAATACAAAGGAAAATTCAAGCCATCAGGGAAAAACATACTTTAGAAGAACGCGGTACAATAAGAGTATTCTAGTGCACGTTTTCGCTGATGGCTTATTTCCAATTTTCCCTAATTTTATTTACAGCGATTTATGTCGTAAATAAAGAATAAATCACAAGGTAAAGGAAAGGAAGCAAGCAGTCTGCACAATACACAGTCTGAGAAAGAAAGAAAAACAACTGCCCCGACTGGTACTCGAACCTGGTTGAGCCAGCAGCTGGTAATGGGTTTTTATCTTATGTATGTAAGTACAAGAAGTAAGGGCTACTTTTGGATTTGTTTGGGTGTGGCATATTTGTAACTGTTGCTTGTTTTAGTTTTAGTGACCAAGGTGCCAAGCTTAACGGCACCGACAATTTTAATAAAGCTGTTTTCTGTTCTTCGTGGGTGCCTCACTGAGTCGGACAGTGGACTTTTCTTAACAGTCAATAAAGATTCGAAATAATGGTTTCAAATTAGTCTTTTACTTCGTACCCTTATATGGTACAAATTAATGTTACTTTTGAGGATTTCTTAATATAATATATAGTCTAGGGAGTCGATGGTACTCAAGCCAGATGCTTTTGCAAACTAGAAAGGCAGGTTAATCGCCTGTGGGAAGTTAACTTGAGCGAAACTGGAGAGGGGACCTGGGCAAAGTCTCTGTCGTACCTGTCGACACTGGTGGAGACACCCAAGGTTTTCCAGCAGCTGTAGGATATGTTCTGGCTTGATATTCTCTCGCCATTTGATGAGCAGAAGTGTCCCGGTTCGGATTCCCCGATGAATTTCCCCCTCCCCGTTCAGTTCCTGAATGTATGCGTGAGGTTCCAAATAGATCCGGCTCTTGTACAAGCACAAAATTAACAGTACCGTATTGAGTTTTTGCAGGCAAGAAGATGATTTTCGTAGTTTTGCTACGCATAATTAGCAAATACTTTGTCACCAAATTTCGACGTAGGCAAAACATTGAGGTATAAAACAAATTGGTGTTAGGTAAGGTTATAAAAGTGTAAGGACAATATTAAATCCCAGTAGTCCTATAGTACCAACTACACGTCTGACAATAAAATATCAGTTTAAGTAGTAAACCATCAATAAACAAAAACTCAAAACCCATGATTTAACAATCACGTCCTCAAATTCTGTAGGAAGAAATTAATTTACGTTAGAATGATAGTAATATCGCTCATAGGGACACACATTAACAGCCTATGCTTTTATGAGTATCATCACCAGGCAAATGTTACAAATAACTAAAAAAAAATAATGTTTAACATACCTGCGTTAGCCTAAAGTAATGTTGAGTTTCTTATTAGTTTTAGCTATCAGAACTATGGAAACTCTTCGTAACTAACCACAAAAAAGAAAAAAAATGAGAGCATTTGATTTTTTCTACCCGATACTTAAAAAAAAGACGTAAAAACCATACCAAATTGTTTTTGCCAGGACGTTAAAAAAAGATGGCAAAAACTTGACAACCCAGGATTAACAAAACCCTGGATTAGTTTGTTTCAAATGGCGTTTGACTCAAAGAAATTAATGTTTAAGACTTGGAATGCGCTAAGCTTCCATCGCAGTGTGACCTCATTTCGTTGCACTCGAATGGAACGCGCACTCGAGATGGCGGCTGCTACTAATTCGCCTATCCAGCGAGACCTAGCTTTACGAAGAGTGTGGTGTACACTTTAATGTTCTAAAAACCCCTTTTAAACTTTACATAAATTGTGTTGCGCATCACCAAGTAATAATCACGGGTAGATTACCTCAAAGCAGATTTTACGTGCAGCTCGTATATTTCGTAATTGAAACAGAAACTGGGCTTTAAAAAAATCCAACGCCGTAGCTTTAGTCTCTACCGTAACGAATTAGCATGGCGATACATTACGAATGCCATGTTACACTGTCCACCTTTCATTGCGATCTAGTAAGTGGCTTAAAGAAATCGCTTGTGTATACAGACCGACAAAGAGTTTGAAAGTAATAACTACGGACAGTTTACGTCCTCCGGTGCAGAAAGAACAACACCTATCCTTTTTGGTTAAAAAAAAAAACCTAAGTCGGCAATGTTTTACAACTTACGAACTGAAACACACACTTATTCTTTTTATCCATTTTCAAGTATCACGACCTATATTTTTAATCTTTTATTGTCAATCTCAAAACTTACATGTCTGGCCTCAACTGTGCTTTGCAGTGTAGGCTATATTGTAAGCATTTAATTTACATTTAATAGGTCTGGGAACGCGACGGCGAATTCAGTCTGAAGATTAGCCAGACGTTTCGTGACGGATTAACAAGAAAGGAAAAAAAAAAGAAAAAAAATCTTACCGAGGACTATGACTCTTCTTTCGTTTAAATAGGTCTAATTCCAAATCCCAGCAAAAGAAAAAAAAAACACATACGAAGAAAGAAACCTACTAAGCGACGACCTATCTCAAGGTTAAAACATCAGAGAATCAGTGGGGAAGCCCTACTATCATTTTCATTCAGTTGTTTTTAATGAGCTTAATAAAGCATAATAATAACAAGCCACTAAGATCTTCTGAGCGACAAGCCATACAAGTAGTGTGTGAATTGACACAGAAAACACTCAGCGTACACTCGTGGTGAAAGAGATCAATTTGAGAGCTTAAGACCATCGTAATTTATTAAATTAATTTGATCGAAAACGTGGGATTGCAACTTTATATACAAACTTTTCAAGCAATGTCAGTGTAAAAAATTTTTTAACTTGCCTACGACTCAGTTTTGTTTTGTACACTTTCAGCCTTTTATAATGTTAGACTTACCGTCAGCTAGTTCGGGAACATGATTCGATCTCGTATCCCATTGGGTCATAGGCCATGCCTCTAACAACTCGGCTGTGCTTTGCTCGTTTCTCTCGGGTTCCAAGAGAACCCTCTTAAAAATCCCGTTTCGTGGCTGGATTTCGTTATTTTGTCATCTGGCTTAAGCGTGCGTCATGGTTTGGAAGTGGTTAAGTTTAAATAATAATATATTTTATTCAGATTGTATCTCAAACTCCTTTAAATGGATTTGTATTGGTGCATTTGGTATCGTTTTGCTTCTCGACAAAAAGCAAAATTGCACAGAAAAAGGAAATAACACAAATCGCACATGCTGGTGTTTAAATTGATAAATACAGATGCAAACCTATTTACGTAGCCTTTTGGACTTAAATATCAGGCTGCCTGAGTAGGAATTGAACCCACGACATTTGAGACAAAAGGCCGAGGTCCTACCGATGAGCCAGACTGACACGGCGAAAAGGAAACGTCCATAGGCAGCATTTAACACGTGCATGTATACATATAATCGTAAACTTTCAAATATTTATTTAACTCATGTTAAGTCTTTGGCTTTCCGTTTTTAATCCCAATTTCACGTCTAAGTATTCCATTCGTTTCATTTGGAGTATATAGCGCGGAAAAATAAGCGTCCCTCAATGGCAATTGAAAAATCCAAAAGGAAAAATTGACAAGTCCAAAAGGAAACGTAAACACGTTTCCATCTCTATTTATTTAACTTTGTTCAGCCGTCTGCTTTCCATCTTAAAATGGTAGACTATTCAAAAAGTTAGCAAAAAATAAAAGAACAAGATGACCGATTAATATTTTGACACCGTTTGATAATAAGCAACCAAGATATTTATTATTCAGTTGGCGTCCTATCCAGTTTTTAACATTTTTCGTTGTAATTTTTGTACTTGGCATATTCTCACTTCAACTGGCAACCTTATTAAAAATAGCTGGTATGTGTTTCAATCTATACGAATTCTTAATTAAACGGTATTTTCAGTTTTAATGGTTTTGTTCTAAGAAAATGATTTTTATAAGTCTCTGATTCTAAATATTACAGTACTTTCCAAAAGGAAAACTCATAATTCAACAATTAAATTATTTGAAGATAATACAATTTTAAATGTACTAATTGTAATAGTATTGGCGAGAAAGTCATGGTTACCGACTATTAGGGCTCGTTTACGCAAAGACAATTTTCTCGCTCACTAGCTTTTACTAAATCTGCTGGTTGCTTCTCGCCTTTGTCGGAGAATGCGGCTTTCAAGTTGTCTATACGTAGTAACCATGGCAACAACGCGGACGCAAATGCGATGCTTGCAACATGACAGCGTCGATTTATGACAACAAGAAAACAATTTTTTACTGCAGTACATGACGCATGACGACAGATTCCTGAATAGTGAATACCGGCATTCGAAGGTTTGTCTTCCAATCGATAACTACGAAATGGACGCCATGTTGGATTTTGAATTCTCGCTGCGAGTATTCTACCGTCGTTTGATCACTGCCAGAAGCTGTTTTTTTTTTTCAGCGAGAACAGGAAATTTTGCAAATAGCGTGAAATGGCAACAATGTTGTAGCAATGTTTAAAATTACTGTTGCACTTTGTTCTTTGTCTGTGTTGTTATTTATAAAACATTTAATTTGTTGTCTATTACCGCAATCATTTAATAGAAACGGGAAATTAATCGTAAATAAATAACGGTTGCCTAGCAAATAGCTTTCGGCGAGCGAGAAGGTCTCGTTGCGTAAACGCGCCCTTACACCATGACTGCGATGACTGGCCTGCGAGTGGGCAAGTCCATCGAGTGCGCAGCTATGGTATAATACTCGGTAACCGTTACTTTCTCACCAACAACAAATTTATATTACGGTAAGCTAACTCGTATTTAATTAAAACGTTTTTGTGTTATTCACTAGGCCTATTGCATTTGTGAAAACTGTTTTAAAAAATACGGTAATCAGTACATCGGTATGAATAAGGGTCATTCCATTTTGTTTTGCGGAGGGGGAGGTGGGGGTTAGACGGATGCATCCTTAGGCTGGTAAGCTCAAGTTTTCGGTGCAGAATGTTGGGAGTGAATAAACTTCGATATGTGTGGCAGCAGGGATAGAAGGATCCATGCGGGACATTCCGGCAAGGTAAGCAATTATAGAGTCGATTAGACTCTTATGCAAACGGTTTGTCTGTCTGTCTGGGTGTCTGTCTGTGTGTTCGCGCTATAGCGTTTTAACAAATTATCGGATGTCTGTCAAATTTTGCACACAGATTCTATGGCACATTTCTAGGTCTAAGTTCGAAAATGGATCAATTCCGCCGGGGAAATCGTGCAGTAGAAATAATCAAAGATTTTTGTTTGTAGATAACGAATGGCGTTGGTCTTTTTTTTCCGGCCGACTGACGTCATCCATCCACGACCAATTACTGGGAACTATGTAGCCTTCGTCAGCGTCTGATGTCACCACCAACCGACCAATGACTGGCAAATTATTGCACAGATCACTGACGTAGGCACGCGGCCTCCACTGATCTCATTCGTACGAACTAGATAACAAACTTGTATAGTCATGTCGGCATGCAAAATTAGCGTAGACTTAGGCTACTTGTTTGGACAATCGTTCATGGCTTTGATGCTTAGTATTTTTTTTTTGAAGGGGGATTAGGCTACTTGTTTGGACAATAGTTCATGACTTTGATGCTTAGCATTTTTTTTTTGTTGGGGGAGGGGGAAGAGAAATATTTAAAACAACTTCTACTGTATGACTTTTTTTTGTTGTCAGGGGAGAGGGGCGCAAATTCATAAAACTACTTTTGGGCAATGACTGTGCTATCTAGACATTTCATCCTTATCAGTCGTGCGAAACGTCACAGTCGCATAAATGAAATGTTCAAAACGCTGAGACTAAACGGTTTGGAGGCTTCACGTATCGTAAAACTGCCAAACGGTGCTGAATATTTTTAATGTTGATTCAGTTCACTAGTGTTCTAATTAAACTTACAGTTTAAAATGAAACCGATTGAAGAATCGTAGTAGGCTCGTCTTTTATTGAGAGGTGCGCGCCGCCATGCCATCCGACGTAGTTGATCAAAACATGTATGTGGGGATAGTGGGGATTGAGGCAAAAAAGCTAGAAATGCAAGCGACCATTGGTTTTACGGTTGCATACGCGTCGTGGAACCGCGGCCACGAAATCATTTGGGTGTTAGGATTGTATTCTTGCGAGGGGTATCACACGTGTTAGACAATTAGTAGCCATACCAATCGCTGTATTCGCAAGAGGAAACAAATCGACTCTCACTATAATTGGTTTAATCGGGTTTATTTTTGTACGTTAGTTTGAGAATAGTTTCAAGAAATACGGTAATAGGCATATCGGTATGAATGAAGACTAGTCCATTTTAGTTTGTGGAGGGAGGTAGTGAGTGTAGACAGAATGAATAAACGCAGTTTTGGGCCAGACATGTGTGCGTTAGCAGGGATAAAATTTCATTATGGATATTCCAGCAAGTTGAGTGATTTCTTTTGTACGTTTTCATTGCGTTACGTTTTTGGAGGCTGTATTTGGTCGTTGGTGTGCGCGTTCCCAGTCACGTGATCCGGAAGTGTCAAAACTGTGGGTTATCGGCAAAAGTATGGGGTAACTTGATAACCCCCACTTTTTGCGATGATGCATACTTCCGGTCACGGTTAACGGGATTTAACCTACTGAAATTTAGCATGGCGTTGAGTTAGCGTGACGTCTCAGCAGTGGTATAAAAAAATTAATTGTCATTAAATTATTTAATTGTTGAATTATGAATGTTCCTTTTTGAAAAAAGTACTGTAACTATTTTGTTTGATGGACTTACAGTAAGTCCAAATTTGTATGGCCAATTTTTACATTGGTGTGAATCCGTATACCTTAATGTCGTATCTCTAGTGGTTGCCAACCACTGCATCATAAACAATCTTTTCATTTTGGTCATTCAGAAAATATTTTATTTTGTATAAGAACGGTATCATTTGTTTCAGTTGACTAATTAAGGTGTTAATACGGCAGTCAAATTTCCGTAATTGGTCAATGTGCAATGCTTAAATTATTCGGCGTCAGTTACCTTTTGTATTTTAACAGAAGATGGAAACAAGAGTTTACATTCAAAGGACTGTTCAGCATAAACAAACAGGTCTTTTAAAACTAAGTTCTTATGGATCGTCTGAAAGTCAAGTTTGTCGCACAGTGCCGTTGTTTCATTGATGTGTCTTATTCTTCTGTTTGGATCTAATAGCATCGTCGTGGGGCAGATAACCCTGTTTGGGTTCGTGCTCCCTAAAAACAAACAACAACAACATCACCTTTTGACGCTGCTCTGGCCTAATCTCTTGCTGTTGTTGTTTGTTTTTAGGGAGCAGGAATCCAAACTGGGTTGTCTGCCCCACGACGATGAGAGGTACAACAGCTATTTACAACAGTGCTGTTGACATAACAATAATGAAGCAAAGTTAAAACAACGAAAAGACATTGTTACATCATTGAAAATAAATCACAGAATAACTGGGCATCAATGCAAAATTTGATTGAACACTGAAAATAGCGCGAAAAATAGAAAGAAGGAATGTCGTATTTCTGTTTTTTTTTTTTTGGTCCTAAGGAGAAAGAGTTTGGCGCGGCCCTGCGTCCTAAAGACGGCTGCCTGTCGTAACGAGGTCATGCTGTTTCATCAGCCTTCTAGTGCCATCAAGCACATGCTCATTCTTTCTCCAAACTTCCATCTCGCGCGTAGCTTTCTCTAACAGTCAAACACGAGCTGGAAACAGAAGACTGATGACACGTAGTTTAGCTTGACGCTCATTGATGAAACGCAAGAAGACTAACTTCCAAAGCGTAGTCTGACGATAAAATCCACGTATATTGGTAGGCGCACATACCAGCTACTGGAAAACTTAAAACAATACAAGGAGACAGAGGCCATCAGGTTAGTCTGGATGTTCACCAGTAGCCGTGAAAACAGCGGAATGTCGGGGACCAACTGCAAATAAGCCTCTTTTATTCTGTAGCCAGCACTACAGCTACAGAACAACATAGTCTCCACTACGCCCTTCGCTCCTCGCATGACCGCGACTGGTTAACCCTTTCAGGCCAGAGGCCATCGTCGTGGACCCGGCTGTTCAAAACGGACACGCGCACGCCAGGTCCACTCGGAACGACATAGATTCGCTTCGTTTGACGGTATTGGTAACAGACCCCAACGCGTTCACAGGCCGTTTTTTTCAGATGGCTCAGTGTTTTCTACTGAAGGCTATCTATTGATATTAACCATGTGTCGTATAAGTCTGAATAATTCATGATAGCATATCCTAAATACTGTCAAAAGACCAAATGTTAACTAAATTTTCTGTTTTTAAAACGTGGACACCAATACTATAACCGTGTTATGTAGGAACCGTTGTCGATAAAGCGTGTATCTAGCACGCAGGCTGCTCCATCCTTTTTTTTTTTCAAGATAAAGAAATCTCGAGTCAGCAGACTGCTCCGTCCCATGGCATATTTCATGAGCAACAAGCATACTGTAAACGTGAACGGTGAGAAGGTAAATTCGATTGCGTTGGAGGAAGCAATGAACTTATTGTAACGCACAAATCCCAAAAAAAAATTAGTTTAGGGACTCTGGGTTTCAATGGCACAACCCCTGCAACACCTCCCCCCCCCCCCCGATACTAAGGCTCGAGGTAGGGCTAGGTGGGGGGAGGGGGGAAGAAGAGGAGAAAAAGTCATTTTCTTTCTTGCTACGGTCTCAGTGTTACCTGTCATATTCCAGATCTCTCCTTCAGGCTAAAAAGTGTTAGACATGATGTGGGAAGAAGCGAGCGGGGTGGATGAGGAGGGGGAGGAAATGAGGATTTTGCAGTTTACCCGTAAGCACGCACGTATGGGGTGGGGTCTTAATGCCCCTCACAATTTCCGTCATAAAAAATAAGAGCCCACGTCTTCTATGTGTGCCCCACCTGCTACCGTGCTTTCTCTAAAATATCCCCATTTTCAAATGCTTGCTCGAAAGACAAAAAAAAAAAAACTTATGAGCGTAATCGTATTACTGCAGTGATCGCTTATTTCCCGCTGCTGTACCGATATCGATGCGTGTGATATCAGTAAATGGCAATTAAAGGAGACACTGACAAGGTCATGCCTGGTAGGGTGAGACACTACCGGGCTCATTCAGCAGCTATGGGGTCTATTCTGGCCTATTTTGGACAAGCATTTGGACCTGATGACAGGAAGTTTCCTGTCTGATTCTAAAAGGTATGGGTTTTCTTTTATTTTACTTTCATGGTGCTTTACGTCAACGAAGTAAACTGTAATGTTTATTTAGATTTAGAATTGGCTTAATTTTGAACCTTACTGGATTTTTAAAGGAGAAAGAGGAGGAGCAAACCTAAGGATTTAAAAAGGGAAACGGCCAGAAGACTATGAGGCGCCGTTTGGGACATAAATAAGTTGCCTAAAATATATATAATGTGGCGAATATATAAAATATTTTGCGCATATATACAATATTTTGTCAAATATATAAATAGTTTAACATATATAAAATTATGTTCCATATATAAAATGTTTTCCATATATAAATTATTTTCCATACATAAAATACTTTCCATATATAAAATATTTTTCATATATTAAATATTTTCCATATATTAAATATTTTCCATATTTTAAATACTTTCCATATATTAAATACTTTCCATATATATGCAATTTTTTCCATATGTATGAAGTTTCCTCGTGCAATCCTCATATATAGTTTTTGTGCGCATCAATCTGCGCAGGTCTCCGCCCAAGGTGAGCAACGCCATCTACCGGCAGAGAGATCAACTATGGCCTTGTTGCGGCGTTAGAAGCGATTGCGGTTGCAAGCGAATAGCAAATCAATAAATTCTACACAAATAAATGGCATGAATGTCTACGTATTCAGCGAACAACTGTAATAACTGTAATGTAAGATACAACGTCGAATACGTTTTGAAAACACCTCATAATGGGAGTCCCGAACCCCTTGCGAGGTGACTGTCGCAGTCGACCAACAAAACGTAACGGCTATTTTTAAGAGCTTTTGGGCATGACGGTACGGAACTTCCGGTACAGTGGTACTTGTGCTACAACACTTTGTGGCATATGGTTACAGTACAACTTGTTTCTGATTTAAAAATTCTGCGTTTCTTGGATATGCATGAAACGCATGCAGTGATAAACTAGTAAATTATTACAGTTGTTCGCTGAATGCGTAGACATTTATGCTATTTATTTGTGTAGAATTTATTGATTTGCTATTCGCTTGCAACCGCAATCGCTTCTAACGCCGCAACGAGGCCATAGTTGCACTCTCTGCCGGTAGATGGCGTTGCTCACCTTGGGCGGAGACCTGCGCAGATTGATGCGCACAAAAACTTTATATAAATGAGGATTGCACGAGGAAACTTCATATATATGGAAAAAATTGCATATATATGGAAAACATTTTATATATGGAAAATAATTTATATACGGAAAAAATTTATATATGTAAAATATTTTATATATGTAAAATATTTTATATATGGAACATAATTTTATATATGTTAAAATATTTATATATTTGACAAAATATTATATATATGCGCAAAATGTTTTATATATTCGCCATATTATATATATTTTAGGTAACTTAATTATGTCCCAAACGGCGCCTCATAGAAGACGCCTGTTGTTCTCGCACTATCCTTGCTGGCATTGACTGGTAGGGACTTTGGCGTGGTTCCTTTCCAATCATCAACCCTATCAGATTCAGAAAACTACCGCTTAGCTAGACGTCTATGTCCAGAATTAGAGCCGATTCACTTCTTCGAGCACTAGTTTGCTTCAAATGACTTCCAATTGGGTCAAAACATTAATTAACTAGATAAAAAAAAAATAAAAAAATAAAAAACCACAATATAATCTTTCTATAGTCCTAATTCTGAGAACGTCCAAACCACTTGTCAGCAAAGCCGGTGTTGCGTGGCAGACTATAGGTCAATGATTTTGGCACTTGCATCACATCACGTCATCCTATCTACTATGAAGACGTGAGATAGTGATCACGAAAAAGAAAAGACTAAAATTTAATTCCTTTTCTCTCCCTTTCCTCTTTATCGTTCCTAAAAGGCAGTAACCGCAAACGCAGGATGAATGGAAGCACACCAACCCCTCCCCCCAACCCCCCCCCCCCCACACACACCACACACATCCCTGTAACCCCTTTGGATGGGGGAGTGGTGATGAAAGAGAAAGAAGCGCACTCCACCCTCGCCTAACATGACTTCACTGCATGCCGAAAATCGTTCGCCCGGAAGAAAATGTCTGAAATGCCAGAAATACCGAACTAAAAATCTAAATCTGCTGTGTACTGCCTTTGCTGGGGATCACTGACGAAACAGAGCTGCCGTCAACTCATAAACAACGGATGAAAAGGTACGAGGATAAGTTTGACACGACCGACGAATAAACTTGCTTTTAATCGTTATTTTACGGAAATACCTAGGTTGCACAATATAGTTTGTGCATGTACGTACTACTATTTCGTTCAGATGGAATGGCATGGATTCGAATCGTTGTGCTTATCTGCTGTATGGATCGACAGCAACAGCAGCTAGACAGCAACAATGCTACGATGCAACAATTCCATTTAAACCAAGCGAAAATAGGTACAACAATAGTTTTTTAACTTGACTATAATTACAGTGCACGACGCTTTTTATTGCTACTTTCAAACTACGTCTGGTCACGTGGAATGTGGCATTGTTTGCGAGTTTTAAGTTTTGACTTTTGGCCTTTTGTTGTTGAGCTAAAAAAAAAAACGAATCAGTGTTTTTAAGCTAAAAGCAGACAACTTTAAACCAAATAATAATAGGTTGTTAATTAAATGGGCATCGATAATGGCAGCCTGATATGATGGAAAGGTGCATTTATTTCATGGATACAGACTTCCAGAGCGGAGTACTATTGAGTAATATTGACGGATTAGTCGAGCAGTCAAATATCGCAAACGCGATTTGGTTTCCTAAGAAGACCAAGCACCGAGAAAGGCTAAATTCGGGAACTTCAATCACGTGCAGCATGCACGGGTCCAGCTAGTCTTCACTAAATCACTGATACCGAACCTTTATCCAAGTACACGAAACATTAGGTTTCGCAATGGGTTTATGAACCAAAAAACAGTGACCAAAAGGAATTTCAGATTCATTTGTATAGATGATGACTAGTTTTCATGTACAATGACTAAATTACGTGCTTTTTCGAATAAATCGACTGCGTGTATCCTATACATAGCCAAATATTCTGGTAAATATGGATTATCGAGATTTCCATTCTACTTTCTTGGGGCAGGTTGTAATAAAATGTTCTTTATAAGCACTTAAAAAAAATATATTTAGCCAAGTTGAACCTCACAGCAGTAGGAAATTTAACTAGAATAAGCAAAACTTGACAAAAGTGAACCTAGAGTCCTTGAAGAAATAAGAATTTCTTTTAAAAAAAAAAGTAGGAAATAAGGAAAAGTATGAACTCCACAACTACTGCAATTTTTTTCTACCTCTCTCTTTAACTTCAAGAGGTTTTAGGGACTTAGAATTTATTGCAATCCGTCCAACTATTATTTCGTCCGAGGCCAAACCACGTCAACTGAGTTGCCCTTTTTGGCAGCATCGGTTTTATTTATTTAAAAAAATATATATATCTCAGCAAGCGTTTTAGCTAGAAATAAACGGTTTGCGGCGTTGAGTTTCGAATTATAGACGCTACCATTTTGGTACTGACTCTACCCTCTATTATTTAATCGGAGAATTAGACCAATTATGTAATGTCATCTGAAGTAGGCTCCAAAATTGTCACACGGCGACTAGATTTCAGGCTATGGTGTGTTTAATTTTCGTAATTTAATTTTCGCACGTGTGGCGAGCGCCTTCTAATTCACTATCGTGAAGGTTGCCGAATCCACACATTCGAAATCCAAACCACGTTTGTTCCAACACATTGCAATCTTTATTAAAAAGAAAGAAGCCCAGTAGATTCCTTCTCAGAAAGAACGCTCGTCGACTGGACTGGCGCAGAGGCTCTATCTGTACAGCTCTCACCACCTTGGCAAACACACACACACATCTCATCCATTTCCTAACTCATAACCCGGGCTCTGTCTCTCAGCACCTCTTCCAGCCCTGCAATGATGATTCCAATGTGTGGGGGCGGGGCAAACGGCACCCTTCATGCCCGCCCACGCCCTCATACCTTCCAATATTGCCTCCGTCATATATCCAACGTCTCAGCATAACTTGTCATCAACCGAGTCATGTTTTAAAGCCGAACGTGTGGAACGAGTTTGAAAGAAGAAGATTTCGAAGTATTTTTTTTTTTTTTTGCTCTTATGTTTAAAGCTAGATAAATGCTCTTGAACTTCAACTGTCCTTCGTTACCATAACAACAAATTTTCACTAACAACTACAATACCCGTTTTATAGAAAGTGTGACCATAGCAACCAAATCTCGTACAAAGAAAGGTGTTTTAAAACAATTGTAGAAAGCTAGGTTTCTGCACCTTTGTTTATTAGGCTATTAACACTGCGTAGAACCGCTTACAATGCTTGCCCATTTTCTAGAAATTATTTTCTTCTTCTTCTTAAAATAATGCTGCTGTTTTCAACCTCATCTATTGGAACGAGTAATTTGTCAACAACATGACAGGAATTATTTTAGAAATGAAAGCAAGTTATTGTGTGTTCTTTGCAAATGTGGCCAGCGATGATATCAGTTTGATGTAATTCCCCTCGACGTTTGTCACGAGCATCACAGCGGTTAATGCAAAAAAAATTATTTGGACGGAAAGGCGAGGAGAGGGGAGGGGGGGCGGAGCAGTTAACTTTAAAGTCACTTGGGCTACAGTCGACTGTGTTTTCGGTTTATATAATCTGTTCTCGTATTTTTTAGACAGTTAAGATGGGGGGGCCGCCCCTGGTCAGATCGGAAACTGCAGGGACAGGAATCGTGTAAAGCGTGAAACTATTTCACAATTAGCACTGCGATATACGATCCCAGTGTGATGTTACAATCACAGTCGTAAGGACTTTATACTTTGCTGAATTTGGATTTTGTCTCTGTATGTATGTTTCTCTGTCCGAAACACGATAAAGTTGGCAATTTTCTTATGATTTGGTTGAAAGTTCCTCACAAGGGAGGTTTGGTTCGAAGATGAAATTCCTACCTCAACTATTTTTCGAGATATTCGGGTTTTAGCCGATTTTTAGCAGCGGTGGTAAGTGAACGGGTGACCCGATAAAAGGATGTCGGCCCCGAACATAACGATGTAGCCTCCGATAACTTCAAAGTAACCTGGATTTTTATGATACATTAACACCTGGATGCTTCAACAACACAAACCACACGTATTGTATTGCCTCTCACTAGGCCGAGTAATGATTGCAATCAACAGAACTAAATTATAACGCCTTTACTGATAACCGTATGATATTAAATTGTCGAGGATAATTTCTTTACACTGCTTCGTTTTGTGGAATGGTTAGAATGGTTTGCATGACTAAAATTAGAGTCCCCCCCCCCCCGACCATCCACGAAGTTACGGCAGTCTAGCAACGTTACATCACCTTCCCTCCAGCCCAACATCCTACCTAATTTCAGGACGAAGTGGTTATCGGCAGAACCCATACCACAGAAGGAAAGTTTTCGCAAAAACAGAAAGCACCCCCTGCGCTTTCTTGCATTACAAGAGCTTCACTGCAGTACTTTAATCTTGACAAGTGATGGAGAGGTATATTGTGAAGAGTTTGGAGCTGGAACACCTCCTACATGAACGTGTTAGGGATATAAATGCCAGTTCAGCTCATCTCGTATCGTTGGCGCCAGTGATTCTATTTCTAATTTTCTAATCAGTCGGTGCCTGACGCAAAATTATTTTCTATGTTTAGCCGAATTTGTTTTGAGTTACTTAGCGGACATTTGCTAACAGAAACTGAAACAAAAAGTAATAAGATCAGACATAAATATAGGCTAAATTACACGTCACGCTCTCCAGTATTATGGAAAACGACCTACTAATATACTTCACTAAAGTCCGGGAAAAAATAAACGGGATGTCTTCCTACCAACCATGGCTGATAAGAATGTAGAAATGTCAAGCGCACGGGTAAGAAAGTTTTGCAATTCCTGCGAACAGAAAGAAGTACAGGAGGTCAGTTTCTGGGTTTTTTCGCAGCTTTTAAAAAAAAATAAATGTATAGCTGATATGACGCTGGTTTGTTAATTTTATCGTTACAATTGTTTAACCAGATGATCGTAGCAGGGCTAAAATAAATCAAATCAATCAATCCAAAGGGAAACCCTTGGCTTGTTTACGATGACTACGTTTACTCGCATTATTGGTACAAAGCAGCCGGGTCAAATCAGAAAAAAAATTCCTACATGCCAAAATTATTTCCTGCGAGCGCTCGCGTACTTGGAAGAATCTGTACTGTACCACTGGCCACACTGCCAAAGGGCAAAATGGGTTTATACACTGTTACTTCATGGAGTAATTGGACTTAGTTAGACATCTAAATTATATCAGTCTTTCTATCCTTAGCATTAATCCCCTCATCCTCTCAGCTTACACCTTATTCTAATTTTCACGACGGTGGGCTTCCGTACAATCTCGTAAGCCAAACCGGCTCCACTATTGTGCAAGAGTATAGGAGTTAAAGAGGGCCCATCGCCGTTTTACAGGTGACAACTTGTTTGGTGAACTATTGGCGAACTACTTGGTTGAATTATTTTTTAAACTGACATACAGTTCGATGAAAGATTTTGAAAGTTGAGTGGGAAAGCGGCCAGTGTAACTTCTACAGCAGCTGCAAGGGAACAGCGGCAATGAGAAGATGGTAGCTAATTGTGGCAATATACAAAAGAGCTTCCAAATACGGATGTTGTGGTTTGCTTTGCCAGATGTCAGGAGAGCATCTTTATGAATGTTCAATCGCATGGGTTAAATATGGAAATGCGAAAAGCGTTGAACACTAATAAAACCAAACCAAGAAACTGAAAATGAAATGCTAACTACTCTGAAGCAAAAATACATGAACACGGTTCGTTAGGCAATACTCTTTCACCAAGCAGAAGCTGCCAGTACTTGACTCCGACTACAAGTCGTGTTCCTAACTATAAAAACTAACATTGCTAGTACGCCCCGCGACGAACACAAAAGTAATTCGCCATGCTACAATGCAGTTGAGACGAGTTTCTGTCTGTTCAAGCTCGTGCCTAACCGTACAATAACTCTTCATGCACGAGAGATTCCTGCGTTCGTCCCAGAATGACCAGATTGGTTGGCCAGTTCCATAAACCTAAAATGAGCGTAACGCTGCAACTTGAATTTGCATTGCGAGATGCCATGTTTTCTACCATCGTCTGATATCCTTTTGAAGTTGTTATTTTGCACGAAAATAATCACATTTAAGAACCAGAGAGAAGTAAAGCAATACTGAAGTAACATTTAGAATTTTTAAATATTCTTTTTAATAATGTTCTACATAATTAACACTAAGTGATGCTTACACTAAGTGGTTAGCATCTGTCCGGCTGGCTGTACGAATGTTTCAACTGTCACTGCATATTTGTAAATTGTACATTGTGCATTTAATTCATTTTTTTTTTCACGAGCGTTGGAGTATGACGGTTTACCTGCCACATCCATACCGCCTCAAGCTGAGAAGGACAATTTTGTTAGGCAATTCCAATCGGAAATGCCCCAGATATTTCACGGGCCACTCCACATGAGCACGAGTCATGGTAGGGTCCTTATCTTCCGAAAATGTTAGCGATGGCTGAGGTCAGGTCCGAAACCGGGGAATGTGGCACTTGAGACAGTCACGCTAATCATCACGCAACCTAGCATCATGCGAGCCATTGTAACTGTAGGTTAGCAAATAGCTTTCGGCGAACGAGAATGGTCTCGTTTACTGCAGCTGGAAGCTACACGTAATATGAATTTCAAAACTGCGTCTGATTTAACATTTCCAGCTCTTGATCAAAATGTTCAATAATCAGAGTTCAGAAGCGAGTACGACAGTATTTCGTCAGAATGAATTTTTTTTATTTTATTGCCAAGGGTAATAGTACTGTACGTATTCATCCAAACGACGTCACAGAGAGCTATGCCAGTAGCGTCCTTACCATGGCACCAACTATCGTACTTTGGCTTGCAACTAAATTCTGACTTCAAGAATGCGATGCTAGATCGTTACACAAATGCACCTTAACAGTGCTGTCTCACTCCTATCTACGGAAAAGGATAGAAATTCTTCCATGCACAAGCTAAAAAAAATTGCCTACATAAACAAAATAGAAAGCCAAATCGGCTGGATTAGTTGTGCACTTAGTATTTGCTTATGCGCATTTGTGTGCATGTGAAATGCTGGCCGTGTCAGTGTGGCTTGTGGTAGAGCTCCGGGCTTTGGTCTTAATGGTCGAGGGTTCATTTCCCGCTCAGCCAGTCTGACAAAGCACTACCTGAGCCCGAAAGGCAAAAGGTAATAGGTTTTCGCATTACATTTTTAATGACCCATGTAATAGGCACACATCAAACATCCTATCGTGTCAAAAAACTGCTCGCTCTAACTCTCCAGTTTGAGCGCAAAGTTACTAAACCCGTTAACCCATGATACGACTCTCCAGTGCAACAAAAAAAACTGCTTGCGTCAGCACCGACTGATGCGTACTGGCAAAAAAAAAGTGGCGTTACGGCGGAGCTCCATTTAATTTGACGCGATAAAAAAAAATAAAGTTGAATATCGGGTGGGATCGAGAGGTAGCAGCCTGGAAAAGATCAAGTTTCCTCGCCTGGGGCTAAGTGAGGAAAACGATATCTGATCAGGAAAAGGAAGCTATTGATCAGGATAACAGCCCTCCCTCGTCTGGGGGATGCTAGCCATCCTCGATACAATCGGTTTAAGTAAACACTAATGGTGTAGGGGCACGCAAGATGGCGACATTGACGCTAATGCGTGTAACGAAACCGACCAACCTTAAAGAACCCCTTTTAAAAACTAAGTTTCCTTGCAATACTTGAGTTTACTCCAGCCGTCACCATTCGCCAAATGGCGACTGCAACAACAAGCCTTGAAGCTCAAACTGCGATGTCACGGGAACCGTACAAGCAGAGTAAAATGAAAGGTTGTGTCCATGATAATATTACCGCATGTTCCATCTCTCGTTCATGGTCGCGACGCCATGCCGTCAAATTTGGAACGAATGATCGTAACAATTTTCTCGTATAACACACGTTAAAAATACGTTGTATAGGTTTTAACTTAATATATAGTTATAGAAAAATACCACTCTGGTAAGGATTAATCCAGGCGTGCAGCACCTCTTCTGGCAACAGCGTTCCATGAGCGTGAAGCTGCGCAGCAAATGGCTAATGAAAGCCAACTGAGACAGAAATCGCGTGTTACACCTCCCGCTCAACGCCAGTCCACGCGCGTGCGGAAAACTGATGCCTTTTAGTGCTGCTCTGGTAAAATAAGATTCTAGAATTGTTAAATCAGCTGGCCGGTACTGAGAAAGGAAAACGACAGCTTCTCTGCCAGATGACCTTGTAACGAGAGATGGAATATGTAGCAGTAGTTACAACATGGATACTCGCACGTCCTACTGACGTGCAGATGTATTTATTCGCTCCTAGCACTAGCTAGAAACAGTAGGTTTACAGCGTTGCACTAAGAATTTTAAGGGCTAACCAACTAGTTTTTCAGTTTTGATACTACAAACCTTTTATCCGATTTACAGAGTTGGAAAAATATGACAAACGTTTAAACCTAAAATAACGCCAAAAGTTGATGCAACTTTTTTTCAGGTAGCGAGCACATTGTGTTCACACCTTCTATTGAAACTAGAGACTAATAAAAAAAAAATAGAGAAAAATGAAACTACAGTGAAAACGATTCGAACCTGAGTTAGACCTACCAGTTAGTTGACTAAGTCAAATATATATATATATACACAACTAACTTTAAACAAGATAGAGGATTAAGCCAGCCAAATGCACTTAAGTTTCGTCGGAGGAATGGGCACATCGATAAAGGCGTTATGGCAGACATATGGGGACGGATTGGGCTATATGTTTGAATCCGTGTCACACCACTCTGACTTAAACTTAAAGGCGGGTTGCGTTTGCAGCAACTAGCGCTGTCTAGTTCTCTAGCGCTTGCTCGCAGCAAGCAAAGGAATGCACAGAAATATCTTTTAACACAACAAACAAGCCACTTTCCTCTTTACGAGTAAAAATTTGGTACGTCCTCATGACCTGGAAGCAAGCTGTAAAGATTAACGATATGACTGTCACTAGATGGCACCACGGTAGAATATAAAGAAAATACCATAGCGCCATTGAGTGGCAGTAATGTCGTTAACGTTCACAGCTTGTTCCCAGGTACACGTGGACGTACCAAATTCTTACTCAGTAATTAAGGAGGCATGTGCTTTGTTGTTGTGTTAAGTGCGTGACGAGGACTTACTGTAATATATTTATATTTATTACATTATTTCTAGTGTATGATTTTCACTGTTTCGCATAGCCTAACAACAAGTATCATCTCTATAACCAAACCTGAGCCCTTTATCTCTGCCCACGGGGCGCCGCCGCCCCCTTTTTCATTCTGCTACTTCTTGTTCCGTTGCCGCCCACTTACGAATTGTCTCTAATGGCATCGTGTATTCCTAGCTTAACACTCTTAGCAAAAAAAGTCAAAGTATCAACCAAGGTTAAACTCTAAAAGGATCTTGCATTTTTTTTTTTAAAGAAAACTATACCTCAGAAAGTCGAGGCAAAGCAAAGTCCTCTAACGATTTCCAGCCACGTATTCACTCAAGAGGGGGCTGGCGAAACGAACTTTGACACGTCGACCGTGGAAGGAATCGGTAAATTTCGAACATGGGTCGCGGGGGAGGGGAATAATCGAAGAAGGTGAGAGAAGAGAGAAGAAGATGAAGAAGAGGAAGAAGAAGTGCCAGCGTTTGACTGCAATCGTATTGATTTGCGGAAGGAATGGATGCTTTTGGGCAAAGCACACAGAAATGCTGAGAGGTCATTTGCTAGAGAACAAAACGAGCTAGGTCTTACTGTCTGCCATGGAGCCAACATTGTGAACTAGCAAGGATGACAAGTGAGCAGCAACTGTGACAAAAAAATTGTGCTATCATGAGTTCGTGCTATCACTGAACTCCACTCTTTGAATTGGTCCTTCAATGTCCACTATGCTAACTTGCCGTTTCAAAGGTCAGTACGTTATGCTCTTAGCAGTTCAAATTGTTGGTTTTAACGGGTTCAGTTTGTTACTGACAGTTTACTACTAATTTCGTTCTTTTCTTTGTCTGCATTTCTTAGGTTCCTGCTACAGCCTGTAGAATAAAGCTGTGTTTGCTCATTTGTTTGGGCGCCCAAATCTTGCCGAATACATACAGTCTTACACTACCCTGATGGCGGAAAGTGCGTATCTAACATCTCGCATCATCAAACAATTCGAATTTAAATCCAGTTCAAAGAAGTGCAAAAACCTAACGAGTGTAACAGTTAGAATATAACCAATTCCAAAACATAACCGACACAAAATCTTCACATGTTTACAGTAAATTAAAAAAAAAATTACGGAAACTCATAGTCACCGCGTAGTTTTCACCCGTTGGTTTGGGCAGCAATTACTTAATTTACAGTCACCGCGTTGTTTTCATCTGTTGGTTCGGGCAGTAATTACTTAATTTACAGTCACCGAGTAGTTCATCCGATGGTTTGGGCAGTAATTACTTAATTTACATTCACCGCGTTGTTTTCATCTGTTGGTTTGGGCAGCAATTACTTATTTACAGTCACCGCATTGTATTCATCTGTTGGTTTGGGCAGCAACCACTGAAGCTACCTTCCGCACAATGTTATCCGCTGGTTTTGGGCAATAATCTCCGAAAGCAATAACTATACAGCGGAATTTAACAACAAATTCTTCAAGCAGAAAGCTGAAATTTCCCGCAGCATACTATCAACCAGAAGAAAGTACTTTGTGAAAATCGAACATATTTCTTGGGATGCGCAATTTTCATTGTGGAAATGCACCCCACGACATCATTCTTACCATGTCCTAGGACGCGTAATATACAACGTCATAAACTATACATCACAAACCTGGAAGGTTACACCTAGTACTTCTAGTTTAAACTTAATGACGAGAAATAAAAGAGGCGGAGCTCCAAATTTGATCAAAAGTCATCAATATCAGTAAACGTTCTTCAGTCTTTGTTCTTTATGTGCTCTCGATGTATCTTTCGATTTCAGTGGTTAAATCTCTCGATTCGATGGGCTAAGTTTATAACATATAGGTTGTCTTGCAATGGAGAAAGTGCATCCGGACATTGTGGTATTTGGGGCATGAGCCTCCACTTTACTTTTTTGCCCTTTTGTTATTAAGAAGAAACAGGTAAGTAAGTAAGTAAGTAAGTAATTTTATTACAATAAACAATTGCAGTATAACAATACAGTATGTGCCCACATCCCACAAGAGCTGATGCCCGCGTGTGGCATGTAGGTACCATACAAGAAATTACAAAACAAAACATTGTATAAAAAGAAAAAGTCGCTGCAAAACTTTAGTTACAACATGTAATTAATAATATAATTATTTAACTTTTATAGTTAAAAACTAATTATAAAATAATGGGAAGGTAATAGATTGACAATGTAAGACATATTTATTGCGAAAGAAAGTTTAGCTTACAATTTTGAATCACTTTTCTATAGACTCAGTAGTTAAGCCCAGTAGCCATTTATACAAGGATTTTTGGAATGGATAAACATCAACAATTTCTTTTAAGTTGTTTGGTAAACTATTGTATAGCTTGCTGCCGAGGAAATAGCTGCATTTATGTAATCTTTCTTTATTTACTTTAGGCTGGATAACGTAGTTGTTCGATTCACTCCTAGTGTGGTAGTTCGTTAGTGCGCATTAATTGAAAGAACGCATTTTTTTTCTGAAGAACCTGCTTGAAACTGTCGATACAGGTCATGAACTTTGTGAAAAACACAGTGTTTGTACCATGATTGTGTTTTCCGTTGTAATACCCCAAGTGCTGCTATGAAGTTAATAATTTTCAGACTTAATTCATAAAGTGTTTTTTGGTGTTAGAATTTTTGTTTCCTTCCCGCAAAACAATTCTTACTACATTCTACATCAGATTTTATTACCATTAAATTGTTGAGTATTAAAAGTACTTACAATAATTCTGAAAAATAGTTTTTCGTGTTTAGATTCGTGCAGCGATACTTGACCACGTCGCATTTCGACAACCAACTTACGTTTCGTTTGCTTCAGCGTTAGGTATTAAGTAGGCGTAAATATAATTTCCATGCCAATCATTCACAAAGTTTAACGTAAAGCTCCGAATCATGATGAGAAGCACCTTAGTGTTTCTATAAAGTTTGAAGTTTGATGATTAACGAAAGGGACGTCATTGTCCCAAAATGGGGGTAACTATACTGAAAGCAAACTGCCTCCTCTAACTGAAATATACTGTATAGATCTGTGGTTTGTCCATCGGTGACAAGTAAAGCTTTGCTTTATATGCATAAAATCAATGAAGTAAAAAGGTCAAGTTTGGTCTTTTCTATGCAAGTCGAGCATGGTGCTCGGGTTTTGCGGAAAGAAAACAAAAATTCAATGCGAAAAAAATTGTAAATTACTAAAAACAAAACAATCATTCTACGATTACCAGAAGAAAAAAAAAAGTATTAAGACTTTTAAAATATTTTTAAATCTTTTGAAACACTGTCAACTGTTTGGATTAGCGTAGATATTTTTTTCGTTTTTAATTTTTATCCATTTTTTATAGGCATTGGCTAATTTATTTTTTTAAGGTAGGCCTACTTTCAGTTTTCAGTCAGAGGTCCGAGCTTCTACAGCATACGCTACACAAGTCCGTCGTAATGTTCAACATTTTGATATGCAGTTAAAGCTTCAAAAAAATCGTTCCTAATGTAGCAGTAGCTCGAATCGATCTACGCAAAACGTTTTACTTCATTGGTGAAAGGATTAAAAATTTCAACAACAACAAAAATACTATTCGTAACTGAAGGTTGAGAAAACCCTTGATTGCAACCAGTAACCCATAACCGCCTGAAAAAAAACTTTCAGACCCTTTTTTTTAAAGTCCACACTTGGGTTGGTTCTCGGATTCGAACCGGCATTCTCTTGGTTTGGAGCCGACGACGCTGATCACTGGGCTGTAACTGCCCGCTTTGCTCAGGGTCCCCGGGGGCCCCCTCACAAAGCTCGCGCTGGGACGTTCGTATCTAGGCGGTTATGGGTTAAAACAAAAATAAAAAATGATTATAAACATACCGTGACAGCTGCAACACAATCTAGCGCGTATACAATATTACATTTCCAAAAAAAAAAAACTTGTTTACCTAAGCCTAACTGACGACGAATATCGATTGTTGTTATCTCTCCACGCACGTTCGATAAACCAACTAAAGTGTTCTAGTTATTCCGAGTCCAGTACGGTTAGCGAAGCGACTGAAATGAAATTAGGGCCAATGTTATTTTGAAAGCGGATGCCTGTATAAAGTAGATACAAGAACAGTTAAAGGTTTCACTTTCAATTTAAAGATCGATAGCCTCTATCTGAAGCGTCGTGTACAATCATGGTTATTTAAAAATCTTACGAAGGTATAAGTATAGCGATCGGTGAAGTTTTCAACTAAAAATAGAAGTAAAGGTACATTAAAAAAAAATTAATTGAATAATATATGGAGATAAAATACGTATTTGTGTAAATGTATGTTTTCTTCCAGTTACGAATATTTTTAATCTTTGGATAGGGTATGAATATTTTATTTTACTCGGGAACCACGAACACGCATAACCACAAACAATTTACGTGTCGTTGCTTCTGTATGTATAACTGTCTGGTTGTCTGGGTGGTTGTTTTACAGTGTGTCTGTGGTAACTGTCTGTTGGTTTTGACTTGACAACATTTGCACTTTTCGCTCATTGTCTCAAGATTTTGCAACAAATATAAACTGTGCTGGAAATTTATGAGCTCGAAAATGAAAGTTGAACTTCAGAATTTCGATGATAATTGGTGTTCATAGTTGCGGTAGCTCACCTGAATAGGCCATTGGCGCCAGGGCCACGTTATCAGGACAACACACAGCACAACGTCGTACTGAAAATATGAAGCACTTAAGTAAAAATTATACATGTTCACAGTTTTTAGATTTAAAATGGAAGGTCCACTCCTAGTAAGACGCGAAAACTAGAAGAGATATGCGCTTTCTTTTGTGTGCTGCCTGTTGCATTCGCCGCATGGATGTTGTTGTGAGTTTAATTCCGGACTCAAAGCAGATTGCACGACGCCATCAACAATAGATGCAAAGTTGAAGGAAACTCGGCTGTCTATATCCAGGTTCGTTATTCAAGCTGAAAACACCGAAATATAAACAAAACATCCTCAATTGACGAAAAATGTTTTCTGCGTACGTTTTCAACTCCTCCACCGAATATTTGGCTATTTAAAAAATGGATGCATCTTGGCCATCCTAATCTTATTATTTCGTTATAATTTCGAATTAAACGATATTTCAATTGTTTAAAAGCTTCGAAAAAATTCCATAAAGGCTTACAACCACACACAAGAGATTGTAGCTTAGCTCAGCTTAGCTTTTAACGCACTCCCTGCCGTAGCCATAGCGCCAGAAGGAGAGAGGGACAATTTTGCTAGGTAAATCCGATCGGAAATTCCGTATTTCCAAAAGATTGCAGCAGTGACGGAAAGTAATTCCACATACTAACCAGTAGAACCGTCCACAGTTGGTTCAGACCCTGAGCTTCAATAAGCTGCGACCGTTCGTGTCATTTCGTTTTTCACATTCATTCACATATCCTATGAGACCTAATTAGGATGGAGTCGCATGTGGCAAGTCGCATTATGTGTATTGCGCGTTTGTGTAAACAAACGGTTTTGCAGCAATTAAGCTTTTAAAACATCTTCAACTCCTACTAACCTGCCATCTTGCTATAGGATTTGACACCTTGACTTTTTTGCTGAATCAGAGCAGCTGATGGCTGCTGGGGCCGATAGTGTTGCAGCTGGTCTTCCTGGGGCTAATGGCCTTGTGAACAGCTAGGCGCAGCATCACAGAGCTCGAGCCAAATTCAGTATGCATGCTGTATGTTATGCTAATTTAACAAAACTAATAGGTGCGTTATTAGATTCACGACTTTAGATGTAGAATTAAAGTTTCTAAATATCGTAGGTTCTCAGAAATGGCGTAGTTCACAAAAGGGCCCTGATAGACAGAGCGAATTCTGAGCAGGCAGGACTGAATTTATTGATTTGCAATTCAACCATCAATTACGTCACGTGGAAGGGAGAGAAAAAAGAGCAATATTACACCGGAATTTTACTTAATGGGTATTGGCAATCGGCATATGTAACGGGGTATAAATGAAGACTAAGATGATCTACAGATTCAGTGCTCAGGCCGGTTAGATAATCACTGTTAACAATAACACACAAGATTAATAAACACGGGTGCTGTTTTAAACGTAATGGCCGCTCGCAATTCCAATTTAGGTGGCAAGGCACATATCAACCCAGACCAACGTAGCATACCAAGAGTGTTGAAGGCCTCTTCAATGCATCCTTGAGACCATAAGACGCATCAAGTTGCATTAATGAGAAATGTCAAGATTGGAGCTTCCCGGTTCGATCCCGAATTGCTCTTCTCGTTATTTTTTATTTTCAAAATCATCTAGCAAGGTTCTAAATTAGACGAATGCAGCTACAGAAGTAGTGCTTCGGCTCACAGAAAGTTAGTTTTTAAAAAGTACTACATACGTGAACAAAAGAATTCTAAAATTTTAAACACCTGTTTTTGATATAATGATGATTTGCTCGAGAATTCCAACTCGAAAAAACCCGATTCGGGGATGGGGTTTTTCGGCAAATCCTAAACGTGTTAAACATTTTAGGATTCTTGTCTTAACATATGTAACCCTATAATACTTTTTCTTTTTTGTATGTTTTTAAATAAATCTCTATGAGATGAAGCAGCACATGCTCTTGAACTGATCCAACCCACCAGAAAAAAAATAAAACGTGTTTTTTTTCAGCTCTCTTCATATTTCTTTTTTACCTATGTATATTAAAAAATTCATCCGGCCTGCGGCTTGATCCCAAAACTAAGCAACAGTTAGCCTTTGTAAAATGTTACTACTTTTTATAATAAATTACCAATTTTTTAAAGCTATTTGTTAGGCCTAATTGTTTGTCAGCAAAAGTTTTTGGTAAACAGTGGTGATTGCATTGTTAAGTTAGTACCTTAGCCAAGCCTAAAACCCTCTAGTATTCCACCTATAAAACACTGAACTAAACAGAATCCTTACTTACTTGATAAAAGCCGATAGCCTAAAGCTGAAAAAAAGCTATAAAACCCGGGGGAAAAACCCATGTGGGTTAAGTTTGTTTTATTTTAAGAAAAACGCTGGTTTTTCAAATCTTGGAAATAATCGAGAGAAACATTACGGAATTGTCAGTAAAGGGATAGCGAACTTCTCTACAAAAATATTAAACGCATATTAAAAGTTTAAAATGCTTCAGTTTTGCATAACTCTTCCGTATGCTGTAAATCAGAGAGCACACTTCGTTCGGAAGACTTATACAAAACTGAAGCTTTTTTAACTTTTTAAAATGAGTTTAATATTCTCTATCCCTTTGCGGACAATTCAAGGTTCATACTCATATCTGAAAATGAATATCCCTGACTATCCCTGATTTTCCCTGACTTACTCCTTCAAATATCCCTGACCAAAAAGCTTGTTTTTAAAAATGTTTTACACACGCAGTCAACTGAAGTGCTCCCACGCCAAAAGCACAATTTTTTTTTTAACTTTGTGACAATTTTAGGAGGTTGGTGGGGGGTAGGGGGTTTGCGCATGGATAATGAATGTGGCCTAGTATTTTTCATGACTTTAAGACCTGTCACAAATCTTGACCCCATACCTAAGGTCCAAAATAATATGACTCACCCCTCAAACCAAAGTGTTTCTTATGACTACTCAGGCTACCTGTGGATTATATTTTATAACCAAATGATTTTCAAACATTTGATAATGCGTCACATTTTCAATGAAAGGAAAGGCTGGAAATTTTGGTCAGCACGGTTCATTCTAAAAAAAATAACTGAATATCCCTGACTTTCCAGGTCGGTATGAACCATGCAATTCAGTGGTATATCTTCAAATTATTTCCAAGGTTTGAAAAAAAACATGTTTTTTTTCTGAACAAAAAAACTCAACCCACATGGTTTTGAATGTTTTTTTTTCCCGGGTTTTAAGATTTTTTTCGGTTGTAGCCTGTCGACTTTTATCACATAACTAATACGTCTGTTTTAGTTTAGGATTTTATAGGTAGAATACTAGTGGTTGTGAGGCTTGGATAAGATACTAATATAACAATGCAAACACTATTGTAACGTGCCATTGTTTACCAAAATATTTTTACAAACAGTTAACAGAATTTGAAAGTAATTAGTAATTTATTGCATAGTAAAATCGTAATTAGTCCAAATTCAGCTCTTTCTACATCGCTACACATGTAACCTACTGTTTTTTTTTTCCGAACCATACGACAAGTGTACAACATTTCCATTCGAAACTTCGTCGTTTTGGGGACTAAAGCCTCGGCAATGGCTGACTGAAAAATTCGAAGCAGCCTTATCTGGCAAAGATGTTTAAAAACTGATACTCATTAATCTCCGTTATAACGCCTTCATATGGTATCGTATTTCGTTATGCAATGCCTGCAGCACTGATTGCGCAACAGCAAAACGAAAACAAATTCTTCTCAATGTATAAGTTAAAGTTGACATTTGAACAGAGCTCTTTAACGGGTAGATGATTATGAAAAAAAAAAAGCCGTGAAAATTGCAGGGAGGGGAAGCAGGGGGTGAGGGCGAATTGGGGTTAAGAAGTCAATCCAGACGGACACTGATTTCCCTAATTACATATCATAGCAGTTTAATTTTCAAACGTGATATCAAGACACACGCTAGCGTGTCGCCCGCCAAGATAAACGATAACATCCAGATAATATATGTATATATATGAGCATGGCGACCACTATACCTAAGGTAGGTTGGCTGTTTTCAGCCATCTGAGGATAAATAACAATGCGACAGAAAAGGCTGAAACTTGCTTGATCGGGAGACTTTGGTCGCCTGACAACAAAAAAGTCACTGTTAGTGAAACAGCTTACAGTTTTCTTTTTGAAAAAACGACGTAAATAACGTTGAAATTTGCCTGCAAACGCCATATTCAGACGTAGACTGAAGATCAATGTTTGTTCCAGCAAACCGTAATTGATAAAGACAAAAAAACATTTAAAAAAAAAAACAAACGCCAGTAAACTGAACATTAAATAAATCCGTGTGTTTGCAAGGAGCTACTGAAGTACTCATAATAAATACTAATCATTTGAAGAAAGGTCACTGCTGTTCTAAAAATGTATCGAAAGCCAACAATAAAAAAAAATACGAATGGACCAGAAAACCAGATTGTGTTTCTATCTCAAAATTGTTTTTAAAAAATGGATTTCATCAATTTGGACCAAAAAGATCTGATATCTACCCCAAAACAAAACTTGTTAAGGATTCCCGCCAAGCTATTCGGCCGTGTGATCGTGATATCAAACGCCAAGCTTTTTCGCCAAGCTAATCCCACCGACTAAGACTACAAACGTTAAATGAAATAATTGAAAATTGCGCTGCAAACAATTTTCATATAGGCGTATTTCATTTAACCTTCGAACTATTACTCGGTAGGATTAGCTTGACGAAAAAGCTTGGCGTCTGATAACACGGACTTCACACGGCCGAAAAGCTTGGCGGGAATCCTTAACAAGTTTTGTTTTGGGGTAGTTTTGTATGTAATGAAAGAAACGATTGTCCGTTTGGATTTAAAACAATCCAAACGGACAATCGTTTCTTTCATTACATACAAAACTGTGTAAGCTGTGAAAACTCATAGGGTTGGCGTATTGATTGAATTTCTGTATCTTCAACCATTTATTGAAAGACGAGGCGTATGCGCTGTTAGGTTTTGTTTTACCTGTCAAGTCTTTTAGTTGCATATTAGTTTCTGATTAGTTTCCGTGAATGAGCCGTAGAACTATCGTTGTTAGTATGGCTGAGCGTTAGGGCTTCAGCCTTGGGTCCGATTCTCACTCAGGTAATCTGACGTTTATGTTAAGTCCAAAAGTCAACGGAAATATGACTGCATCTGTATTTATTTATTGTTGTGCTGATAATGGCTTGGAGATTGATATCTGAGATTCAAAATCCCCCAGCCTCTGGCCCAATTTTATTGGCATTCGAAGAATGCACGTGGAAAACTTGATCTGAATCAGACAATGGATTTTAAAAGTTCTCATGGAGACAGACATTCAGACACCAGCACACGATAAGAAGTTCCTTTGATAGGTTTCGCACTGCATCTAACTAAAAAAAATAACAAGCAACTGCAACGACTACCTAATCGCAACTGGTCTTCTGTATACTTCTGCCACTTTCGAAAATGTCGAAGCGCACACCTCTATCACGCACTGCAACAGCGACCGCTATTATATAATCTAAAAGCAGTAGCCATCACATTATTGTCGGTGAAAAATTTGATTTATCTTTTAGGCCTAGCTTTAGATTTTAAGCTTAATTGTCACCTTTTGGGCCTAATTTTTACGTACCGCTTTAATTTCGTAAGTAACAGCTGACGGAGAGTTAGGTTCGAGAGTAGGACTATTCATTCATGCAACACGCTGTCGAGAGTTTTTTTTAATGTGTGTACTTTGTCGTTAACGAAATCCTTTTAGTTTTTTACGGTTGCATGTCTTCTTGTAGTGGTTAAATACGACGATCAAAAGCTATAATTTCGAGAAATCCCATTAGCTACAAGACCGCAACAAAGTTATCATTTGCCGTGTTTTTTTAAATTCCACTTGACTACTGCTGAGAAAGGCGACAAAATCGTTGCTGTAGTCTCCCCTGCCATTTCGGCTGTACAGAAGACTAAAACTTTGATCACAAGTTCCCAGTTCTGAAAATATGAAAAGCACGCGGGTTTTGTCCAATACAAAATGCAAGGTCCAAGCCAGCTGGAAAAATCCCACAATCAAACTCACTAGCGAGTTATTTCACACATTTTACCAATTTTTTTACCTGTCTGTATTAAAAAAACATCCGGCCTGGGGCTAGATCCTAACCGCAAGCAACACTAACTTATATATCAAAACATTAATATTACCTTTTGTAAAAAATTATTTTAATTATTTTGAAGCTGTTAGTTAACTGTTTGTGAGGAATGGGTTTTTTAAACAGTGGGGCATTACAATGGCGATGACATTATTACGTTAATACCACAACCAGGCCTAACAACCACTAGCACTCTACCTGTCAAACACTCGTAAACTAAAACAAACGCCAAAGTTAAAACTCGATAAGACTCAGTAAATCCATAAAGAACCCATAAAACACCACAAAACCCGGAAAAAAATTAAAACCTGAAAAAAAGCCCAAGTTGGGTTTTTCCCAAACCTAACAGCACGAGTTCGTTTTTCTGATTAGTAATGTGGCAAGTGAATAAGAACAACTAGCCGAGTCGCTCGCTTCGCTCGCTCATTCCGTGTCGTCTCGCTACGCTCGAGGAGCTTTCATGCTGCAACTCTTGTGCTGCTGACAGACATTCCACGTCTAAAACGATCAACTTCACTGCATAAACAAATGATAACCATAAAATCTATCCAACAGTCTGGCCATCCGAGAGCTACGTGGACGTCGATCCATTCTTCCAATAATTTCTTTGATTCCAAGAGCATCGCAAAATCATGTGCTGATTATTTCGACGCAAACTAATTGTAACTATTGCTCACAGTTCGTCCATCCCATTCCTAAGCGCGCCTGCATTTCATCCATTCAAAACATACGATTTGTTTGTTTGCACATTGTACGTCTTCTCCTTCAGAAGCAATCCCTCATGAAGGTGAGAGATGAAAGCTTGAGAGACACACATTGAAAAAGTTTACTTTACGTGGAAATCGCTCGCTCTACTTGCTCAATCCCCGCACCACCGTGCTTCAGAAACACGAATGTTTGGCACCCTTTTAAAACCAGGTTTCCATGCATCAAGTCAGTTGATACAAAACCAATTTTAATATCTGTATGTGTTATGTTGTAAAATACGTGGCCCGTTTAGGTTATTTTTTTCGTGCATCCTTTTCCAGATCATCTCTCTTCGCTCGAGGAGGTTTGCATGAACAAACTATGACGTCATCAACAAACATCATGAGAGTTAAAAAAAAACTGATGTTATTTTTCAAGGGTTTTTCGCATATTTGAGGGTCATAATATCAAGTTACAGCGATGAAAATAGGCCTATACTGAGCGCAAAACATGTCATACTTAAGGATTTTCGGTTTTCCCTACGCAATTGAGGCTAATTCGATTTATGATGATATATGTATTGTGGTTCCGTAATATTATAAAATAATTTATCTTCATTTTAAAACGTTTTATTGCTTTGTAGCACACCCAGGCATTTTGTGAGGGGGGGGGGGGGG
>JAHWFP010228420.1:136686-149447 GCA_023313725.1 Lithobius niger
CCCCCCCCCCCCCCCAATGATGCCTTTTCAGTTAATTACATCGTTTCGGCCAAAATAATTAGTTAAATGCGACGATTCAGTTAATCGCTGTGAGCCTTCACCGGATATCAGCATGGCTGAGTGCTTTGCTACTTCGGTAGCGGGTAGACGCATTTTGTGTAAAAACGTGCGCAATTTATTACAAGTGATGCTGAAATAATTTGAACAAAAAATACGCTGAAATGTGTATACTCCCACTTGACGCTAGTGAAACCATTTCGCTGTTTGTTCAGATTGGGGCTAAAAGCGCGTAAAACCACGGTATTTCGTTGATCATCTGATCGATCCAACAATCAACATACAGGTACTTCCCTCATGTTTAGCTTGCTGAATAGCAGCGAAGGTAACGCTGTACTAGTAGGTAATTCCGATAGGCAAATGACATGTAAAATGACTGACCGTTTCTTTTAAAGCACGGTATGTAATTTTCAAGGATTGCTGGAATTTTTCTAGTCTTTGCCAATCTTTGCTCGGAGTCGAGATGGACAATGTTGAGCTTGTATCAATGGCCAAAACTGTTCTTTAAGCCTAGATTGTAGCCCTTTCTATACAGCCATCCATTTTGAAAGTGATCCAAGATGGTTGCTTGTTGATAGACAACTCCTTAGTTGTTTCTCTTATTTTTATGTTTCTGTTGTGACCAAGGTCTAAACTAAATGAGAGAGGGTTAGCCGAAAATTAAAAGCAACTTATGACTTTTTATATGCATTTGTGAGTGTACAGTACCAGCCAGGAAGCCCCTTTTTCATCCCTTAATCCCCGCAAAATATTCATCACCACAAAATGTAGTATATTATGTTTCACTGGAGTGACGTGCCCCGGTTACAAATTAGCCCATCACCAGGCCACTTTCACACCGCCTTTACCGCCCGTCCACTCGTTTACTTACATCAACCCTACTCCAATACTTTAAAAGCTAAGTAAGTCATAATAAACTGTAGGTGAAAGGTGCGAATATTTTAACTTTTTACGCGTTCCAGTTGCGCTTAGAAGTGAAAGTGATAGTACATTTCTACGCAGGAAGAGCGAAACGTCAGGAAGGCCACCCCGTTTAATTTGTTACAGTTTTTTCTTACAGTTTTCAGATGTCTATGAATGGATGAATGTTAGCTTGATCGTTATTTATTGAAAATCCATTCACGTTTTACAGACCTCTGAAAAGTATTTTTTCCTCGGTTTTCTTTATAACGACGTCGGTTAAACCTTATACCATAGTCGGTTTAAAACTTAATTATTTATAATTCCGGTTCTCAAAAATTAGCAGGAAACATTACAAGCAAACAAATGGGCTCAGGAGACAATGTTTACAAGCGATCAGGGCTTACGAATGGCAAGTGATCAGCAAAAATGACGTAACACTCTCAGGTGACAAGTAAAGGGATTTTTCTCGTCATTACAGCTACTCACTCGTCATCCTTATCAGTTCACAATGTTGGTCCCGTATTTTATTTTTGAAGTCGCTGAATTTCGAAACAAGATAAACCGTATTTGCAATCAGCTTATTACACTGACGAGATTCCCAATTCGAAGTTAGATTTCTTTTAAGAGCACAAAACGAAGGTTGGAAATTTACGTGAAAGGGTTAACAAAGTAAATGAAAAATGTGTGTCACTGAGTTACATACATACCTATTAGAAAACAAAAACGAGATCGTAAGATATTACGTATAGGGTTTAACTCAAACGGAGGGCACTATTAAGCTTTTGTTGGTTTGTACCTTATCTTGTAGTGCTAAGGTTAAAAAAAAATCTTAATTCTCTTTTAGTGACGCACTGACTTTGTTATATGTGGACTTTTTTTTTTTACAAAACTGTTGACGATTACTGCTAAACACATTATTCAATTAATAGCAAATTTTCTACACGCATGCCCTTTCCTACTTGTGGATGTATGTTTAGTAAATCAACAGAATTGCGAAGGGGCTTTAGGGTTGATTTTTCACGCTCAAAAATCAAATCGAACCAGCGTGGATAAAATTTTCCACATTTCTTTTCTCGAATTTTAAAGCAAACACAGACATGTCAAAATAATTTCACCCCAGTAGTTAAGAATAACTGAATTGCTAGATGTACCCAGCACCACATTTTCGAAAACGCTCTCTTACCTGTCGTACTTGACACCTCCTTCCCGATCATCGTTCCGGCTCCGCCAGACGTCCGCGACGCAAGATTGCTCTAGTTAAAAACTGACACGTCTTGAGGTAAGGACGACGGTAACACGAGAGACGACGCTCCCCTGTGAGGTATCAAACGAAAAAACCCACATTTTTTTTAAAACAATCGTAATCACGGTTATTTTCTCCAGTTGTTCCTTGGATGAACCACGTTTCGGAGCACAAATTCACGCTAAATTTTGACAATCCTCAGGTAGTGTCGCCCAATGTCGTAGCTACAGCAGGCATCGTAATATATTACGGCGCTATAGTTAACGACTTACGCGTATTTGATATTTACGGTAGTCCAGAAGAGACAGCTCCAATTTTCACGGCGCGTCACATAAGGCAAACACGTGCTTTCGGGGCAGTGCCTTTCGCACTAATGCCGACAGAGGTTTCTGCGTTCGGCAAAGTAAGACCCAGTCGCCACCGCGCTAGCTAGCTGTGCAGCACTGCCTCTCAGCACCCAATGGAAGATTCCACTACTTGCTGACGTCACAGGAAGAGGGGGGAAGGAATTGAGAACGGACGGAACACACAGGCCGGGTTAAGGAGGGGAGCAGTTTGCTTTCAATCAATTTTCCAGTGCAGTGCAGTGTTGGTTGTAGGGGAGCCGCAGACTGAGCATGCGTTGCCTCCATGCTCTACTGTTGCTGCATGCCTCCAACGAAGCGACGATGGAAAAACCTCGTTATAACGAAGCAACCGAGTGAGAACGAAGCGCCTGTGAAGCGGCAAGGAAGAATTCGTGCAAAAAAACCACTAAAATAAAAAATAAAAAAAGGAATAAAAATAAAAATACACACACACACAACGCAAAGAAAAAAAAGGATAAGAATATGCCGGAAGCTAAAGTTACTCCAATGTAGACCCCATGCTTGTTTGTTAGTGCATTTGTCGGTTTCGGCAATGGCCCCACGCTCAAAAACACGAGGCTGAATTATTTTAATTTGTCATTTCAAGAGTCATTTATTTTACAAAACTATTTAACGGGAAATGTTATTGAAAGATATGAAATAATTAAATTAACATTAATTGTAGGCGTAGGCCTATGGGTGGCATTTTTTCGACACTAATAAGAACAGAAGGAGTCTAGGAATCAACTTTATTGGTGATGGTAAAATACTGATCAAAAAATGTTAAGTGTAGTGAAAAAAGCAGAAGTAGTCATGACAGTTGATAAAAAAAAAGCTTCTGTCTTTTAATGTCCTTTATTTTGCACCACATTGTGGCTTTTTTTTTTATCAATTAAATCAAATGTACACACCGAAGTGTAGCGAAAGGAAAATAGAGCTTTATGAGAAAACATTTAGTCCCAGTAGGTAAGGAAAAATATTGATCTTTATAATATGTAATGCTAGTATGTGAAGGCATATACTAGCTGTCCAGGATCATCTTGCATTGGCGTTTGTTTCTGTCGGGGTCCAGAGTTTGACAGACCAGAGTTTTGCGTCAACAATACATGTCGTAATATTTCGTTAGATACTGATTGTAACTACGTAATCGGCAATACCCATCACATTGACGAATGCTCGGTATTTTTCACTGCTGCCGTGCAAAGAATGAATTTGCTCACCCTTTTTCGTAATACTGCGTTTGGAGTGGTTATCATGATGATCGTCTATGTTCAAGGGCAGCTTCATGACCAGCTATACTGCGGCATAAACAGAATTCACCCACAACAGAAACTGGTATAAAAAACCAGAACTATGGAAGACACTTTGCGCAGCAGTTGTTGTAAATAACGTAAGAGATTTTGGCGGTGGCTAACATGCCGTTTTATTTTTAGTCAGCGGCGATGGTCCACGTCTTCAGTCGGGGATATAAAGAGGCTGCAAATAACTAAACATAAACTAAATGCTGGAGCAAACGAACGCCTACTAAAATAAATACGATAGGTACCTTAGACCTAATTGAAACAAAAAGATAAATTTTATGCTGCCTAGGCAAAGCCGAGTCTTGATGGGGAAAAAAGGGGCGGGGGGGGGGGGTTAAGGGTCCAAACTTTTTGGAACAAGGCAAGTTTCCTAAATTTAGCTTAAGGGTATAATTTCTGCTGAATAACAGAAATATCCAATGGGGAACTGAATTCAGATATGCCAGATATCCACCCCCACTCCCTTCCCCTAACTCTTGGTTTTGCATTATTCGGTTAAAATTCACTCTTTTACATGTTAGAGATCTTTAAAAACGTTCCCATACGGGAATGGGGACTACAGTTATAGCCCTTGTGATATTTAAATGTCAGCCAACGAATACTAAATTAATTGTTCAATTCGTACAAACTTTTTTTCCCAATGTTTCCCTTAGCCAAAGTTACCTAAATTACTAATGTTGGTAAGATCATCTGGCTCACTCAATCCGAACGTTAGAATAATCCTGTCTCGTAAAAGAAGGGATTTGAATCCAGAAACCTCTAACTATGGAAGAGCCAAAGTTTTAATGTTATAAAAATCTATCTTTATATACCTGTGTGTAGCGGATTGCAGCTCATTTTGAGCAAGCCGATGGCACCTTGCCAAAACTAGTCAGGAAACACCAGCTTCTAGATCACAGACTTTATACTGCTACTATCTGGTGGTGAATACCTATAGGGGAAATGGGGACAAGGGAATATAGAACGGAACGAAGATGGGGAAGGAAACGCTTCGCCGTACTCTTGCAACTAGTGCCCGGTTTACATTGTATCTGTGTGGGTGCATTTTGGAAAATTGAGACCTTCTCTCTCCCCTCCACAAAAAATTCCAACACAAGAAATTGTATTGGGAAAAGGATAAAGAGTTTTGCGTCAACGGTAAATTTGTTCACGGTAAATTCTAGACTAAACTCGTGAAAATTACGTATATGAATTTTAAAGTTATTGATTTAAAATTTGATGTACAGTATATTCCCCCGTTTTCCCCATTTCGTCGACACTATTTTCTGAGGTTCTTCTTGCTGCAAAGGCATCACTTATTGTCGTTGAAAATGGAAGTTTCAGATAATGTTGGATCTTGCAGTGTAATAATACAATCGATCCAATATCCGCCATTAAGTTTCGCACTTAGTTTTTTAATTCTTTTTTTTACTATTAAAATGATAGAAAACGTGTGCGTAATTTATGAGAACCCAATTAAAAGCCTCTTAATAGGTGTTCGTGTCGAAAGTGAGGCCGCCTTCACCAAAAGGGGCACAACTGCTTGCAACACACCGTCTCTCGCTGCGAAGACTTAATTTCCTGACTCACCCTGTTCAAGGCAATGGCTGCCACGCAGTAGCAGTAATCGGAGGGTGCCAAACAGTTCGCACTGTGACACTAGCTTTGCAACGTACTGCCTCTCGCTATACCTACTACATTCGTAAAAACCTGGCTGCTACCGCCAGTCACCATTACATGTTGACAACTGTAAACAAGTGATACGGCAACATGTAAATCCTTAACTTATATTCAAATCCACGTATAGAATAGAATAGAGAAAACAGACGGCGCAGTCATAGACTCACGTGGCGCCCACTCAGCCTGCCCTTAAGAGGGGTCAATAGTCAGTTAACTTGAAAGACAAGGATAAAGTCATCCCTAATGAGTAGAGATCTGACAGTAGTTAACACATGCGCCCTAAGACACTCTTTGTAAGATAAATACCGCACAGAAGGCGACACCATTTGGTGAGGAGGCATAGGCACGATTCAAGAAGGTTAAGAAGAAATTCGTATGAAGAACAGGTGACTTGCGAGCATTATTTCGTAAGTGGGCGAATAAATGTCTTGAAGAGCAAAGTGAAAAGGTCTGGGGTAAGTTGACGAAGCTGCTTACGGATGTAATGAACTTTCTTGAAAACTCTAGTGATAACATGACCAACATGTCAATGAAATGTCAAAATGGTGTCAAGTAAGATCCCAAGATCAAGGTGATTTGTTTGGGTTGGGATTGTTTTCCCTTGTACAGTGTCGTAGAAGTTCTGGTTGTTGTTCCCAAAATGCAGGACAGCACGTTTTTGTGGGGGTGATTCGGGCAATTTGTGATCCGCCCAGTTTTGAACTCTGTTAATATCAGATTGACGGTGGCTTGGAGAAAAAGGTCCGAAATTTGTGGTCGTCGGAGTGAGTGGAGAATGGAAGGAAAGTCACTTACGAAAATATTGAAGAGGAGTGGACCGAGGACCGATCCTTGAGGAACACCGGAGGTAACAAACTGGTAGCCATGGAGCAGTGGTACCGTGGAGGGATATGCATTGTCGTCTGCATTGGAGATAAGAACGGACCCAACCTACAGTAGTGTTTGCAGATTTCAGATCTGAGCAGTTAGGAAACAGTTTAGCATGAGAGACCGTGTCAAAGGCCTTGCGGAATCAAGGAAAGAAAACCGTGATCAGTGAGCTTGGTTCGTAAGTGTGAAGCAGGACTTGTCAGTGAATAGAATGTTAAGTTCAGTACACTTTCAGTACACTTCAGTTCAGTACACTTAAGTTCAGTCCAGAGGTCTTTGTAAATGAAACGCTCAAGAATCTTAGAAAGAACAGAAAGTAAACAAATGGGATGGTAACTAATAATGGAGTGGACAGATCCGCCTCTTTGGAATAGAGGTGGTATTGGCTTCCTTCCAAAATTCGAGGGGAAAGTACTGGATTTGATGGAGCTATTGAAAATAATGGAAACAGGGTGGCTAATAGACTCGGCAGAAATTTTAAGAAAAACTGGAGAAAGTCCATCAGGGCTACTATAGGATACTTCCTTAAGATACACGAACATAATGACAGGCAATTGATATTACCTTATTACCAGGGCCACAGCGAAGGACACTCTCATTTTGACAATTCAGCATACGATTTTTCCAACTACTTTGAAGACAACAGTGGTGCAGCCAAAAAAGAACTTTGGTACGGGTGCGGCAAACCCAGCACTAAGGCACTAAAGTAATAAGCCAATAATAGCGTAAAATGCTTGACAGGCTTCGTGAAAAGGACTGAATTCTGATATTTCAAAAATATTTTCTTTGTAATTTAAACTGATCTATTGCAGTTGGAAAATTAGTTTATGTGAACAGACCCGTTGCCAATCATTGAAGATGGGATGGGGGCAGTGCTGCAGTTAGGGGTGATTCAAAGGGAGCACCCGGACCCAGGGTACTGGGGGCCCAAAAATCACTAGTTTGGGGCCCAAATACAAATTTCCTTATAGTTTAGTTTGGGTTGAGAGTCACTTTGCCCCTACATTTGTTTACCGGTACTTGTTGAGGAGGGGCCCAACATTTGTCCTTGGAAAACGCTAGCACTGGATGGGGGAGGGGAGATAATATCTGTGAAGGGCCCTCTTGCCAGAGCCCGAAAATTGTTTTAATTGATCATGGACAAAGGAAATTAATTTTTTTATTTTAAGGAAGGTACACAAAAAAAGGAGAGAGATAAGAAGAGGGCGAATTCGAAAAATAGAGTGATAGGTAGAAATGTTGGATGAGGAGGAAGGGGTGTTGGCGCAATCCCAGCGACCGCTTTCTCACCCACCTACGGCGTGATAAATTAATGTATCACCTTCAACAAACGCTGAATAATTTTGGTTTGTAAAGTGGCTTACCTTAAAACTTTTTACAATATTTTAAGTTTTGTTCTGAAAAAAAAATTAGTTAACGTTTCTGCATTTACACGAACGCTTTTCGAATCGCGGTGACTATGGGCTAACAGAAAAAGGCTACGCCTACTAGCAAAACAAACGCCCAACTCAGTTTTTATAACTTAGTTTTCAATTTTGCCAACTATGCCCGATTTTCATGACCTACTGATTCATGACGTTTCGACTTTAACTGAAATCATAGCTGTGATGGGCGAACAGAAGGACTACTAGCAAATCAAACAGGTAATTGTGCACGAATTTTCGTAACTATCCACTCTTTTTGTAAAGTTGATTGATATCACGATTTCAAGCGACGAAAATTCGGCGGGAATCCATCAGTTTTGCTTTAAGGAATCCATCAGTTTTGTGTGGGGCGCTATTTAGCTGAACACTTCACGTTACTAGGGGTGCTATACAGACTTGTATAGGCACCCACCTTCTAAATTATATTTTTTTATTTGTAAATTTCCAGGGCCGACCGGTTCGTAACCTGTCAACTCAGCCCCAAGGAGGAGTATTTTTAGGCATTGCAAGGGAGTCTTGTGTGATTGCATCATACCGGACTTCATTGTGACACATGGGGTGGGCAAAAGTGGGGAAGTGCATCTGACTTCTTTGGAAACTATAGTCTTTCGTTTCTGATGCAACTTCATTTGAATATTACCATAGTTTCGATAGAATTATTGGGTTATTGCGTGAGGAAGGATCCAGAATGTGGGAGGAGCTTGTCCCTTTAAAAGGACAGGTCGCCAACATTCGGTATCCAGTGAGAGGTGTCCAGTGTATTATCAAGTCTAATGTGGTTCGTCGTGACATTGTCTCACGGATTCATGCTTAGGCTACCTTTGTGCTCGATCAACGTAAGTTATTGATGCCTATTGTGCTTCATATGTATCCAAACTTTTGGCTATTAACTTTCGTCATTAACTTTAAGTTAGTACAATACAGTGTATTGTCTTTTCCTACATATCATGCTTCCCTAGTGTTCCCTAGCACTCGGGTTGAATTGGTTGACTCGGATGCAAACCACTTGTGTGCTCTTTGGCTTCATACCACGTTACAACGGACCAGACGCAACGGAACCAGATATAGGCGACCACTGTTTACAACGTTAGATTCAGCGTCAAAAGTTTGTTAAATAACATGGTAAATTAAAACATCGTTACCTCCTTATAGCTAATAGACTTCTTCGTCGTAACTTAATTAAATAATTACATTTTATCGTCGAATTGAAATCCTAAGGATTTGTGTTAATACAGCCGTAAAAATAAAAACATTTTAGTTTCGTTTAAAAGAGTCTTGTCGCATTGTTGATTAATGAATAGGCTTACGGTCGAACCAAATTCTCCATTAGGCCTGTCTGCTACTTACAAAACTAAAACTGCCGTTAAAAAAATTAGGCCTAAAAAATGAAAATTAGGTCTAAAATCATGTTACCATGGCAACGTCAAGTTGCTACGAGTCGCTGCTGGCTTTCTCAACAGCGTTTCTCCTATCCTTTCCCTACCACTACTGATCTATATAGGCTACGTTGCGCATTACGTTGTGACACTGTAACTGTGTGCCCGGAGCCATACCGTGTTGCAAAAATAATAGGCTTACTGTATACAATCCAAATCTCCGTTAGTTGCTACTTACGAAATTAAAGTTGTAAATTAGGCCTAAACGCTGACAATTACGCCAAAAATGTAAAATAAGCTTAAAAGCTAACACATTTTTAACGGGCAATTCTGATGGTTACTGCTTTTAGATTATATAATAGAAATACCTGTTGCAGTGCGTGATAGAGATGTGTGCCTCACTGTTGGTAGTGGCAGCACTGTACAGAAGACTGGATGCGACTAGGTAGTCACTGTAGCCGTTTGTTTTTTTTTTTCTTTGCTTTTCTGAGTGAACTAAGTCATGGTAGTGATAGGCTAACAGAAGAAAGAATACAGTACTAGCAAAGAAAACGCCAAAACAATTTTCAGTTTGCCAACAATGTACCTTTTTGAAACTGTTTTTGTTTCATCCGTTTGGTGTACCCCTGAACTGCATCGGCTTTAAGCTTAAGCATGCGAGGCCGTCGGGCATGCCGGCAGCGTGTAACACATGCTACATGCAGCAACGTTACGGCATTGATGTGCTGCGTTTCAACATTGCTTTTCAACCGTCCGAATGAAGATAATAATTAACCAGTACTCATGAGAATAAGAATTTGTGGTGAACATTTTCTTAAGTTAAGGCGCTACGGCTTCATACAACGCAGCAAGCTGCTAACCAATATCGTCACTTAAAATAAATTGAAGAATTAACTTTTAACGATCAAAAGTTTACGACAAGAGATGGATGAAGTGTGTAAGTGTATTTCTATTTTAAGTAAACATAAGTGTAAACTCTGTGTTTTCAGCAAAAGAAATTGTATTCACGCACCGTATCTCCATTTGTTCTACACTCCCTTTAAGACGAACAGAACCCACTGCAGCAAGCTGAAGGCGGGATAATCAGCATGGATAGACCTGAATGATCTAAAAGTTGGAGGCAGGACTCAGCCGAGTTATTGAAGACCCTGATTTGGTCAATGACTGGAAAGGGGACCCTGGCTAAGTCCCTGGTTAAGTCCCTGCCAGTCAGTGCCGGCCAGCGAGTGTGAAAGATTATCAGCGTACTTCAGCGGATGTTGGATAATTATATTCTGGCCTGTTATTGACATTATCTCGGCTTCCAGCGATGATTGGAGCTTTACCTGTTCGAATCGTCCGGGTTTGCCCCCCCCCCCCCCCTTTTACGCACTAGACTTAAAAAATCTCTAGTAAGGTTCAAAATTGAACCAGTTCATCTATACTAGCATTAATTTGCTTCAGATGACGTAAGGCTCCAAGAAATTTCGTTAAATAATAACCAGTTGCACGCTGAAGCGAACACCAAGGCTACTTGTATTTCTTTAATTTTTTATATTTTGGCTTATTAAAATGTTGATTTTCCGCCAAGTGCAGTATGATGGTGTTCAACACTTTTATGATTGTTCTACAATTTGTTACTGTGTTTGGGGAGGGGGGCTGGCGGTACACAGGGTCATTGTAGAAGTGCTGCGACATAATTATTGGTGGATGTTTGAACATTACGACACCTGTGACGAAGGGGCGGGGTGGGGGTTATTTCAAAACAGTCCAAAAGGCGTGACGTAATTTACAGACTGCCCCTAAAGCTCAGCCATGCTGGTGAGTATACCGTGGGAATTGACCTCAGCATAGAGAGAGTTGTAACTTCATTACCAAACTTAAATTTGAATAAAGTATACGACAGAAGCTATAGTGATGAGAAGCAAGAACCGCAGCATCTACCTTAGCCGACGTTGGGTGTATGTAGCATCCTTAATGTTCCGCGACGTGGTGCGTTATTTGCACACTGGCGCCTGTTTGGAATGGCAATAAGACAAGGTGTAGTATAACTTTAATGTGAACAGCTAAAAGGCATGTAAGTTGGTTTTTAAGTTGGTGCAGCAACTTAAAAAAAAAGCGACGATGATGCTTTTAAATTTACTCTATTTAACAAACACGGGCAATGTAAATCTTAAAAGGTTTTCAAAGCATGCCGCCCAGCTTCCGCCTTCAGCCAACCAACAAGATAACGTTATCAAAATCAGTTATCACGCTGTACAAACAAAGCCTAGAAGGGGACAAACAGAGCCCCCCCAAAAAACTGCTAAACTATATTTAAAAAATAAATAAGCGACAAACAAAAACTTCGCACCGTTTACACTCTCAACATGCATCAGACGACTCCGAACATGAAAGCGAGCAAAAGAGCCTGCAACAAACAAGAGCCTTTCCGCTACGCATTATTTCTCGCCATATTTAAGGTGATCTGCATTATCTCTACCACCAATTTTATGCACCGTAATGATGCCCGCATCCGGCTCTGCCTTTGGAAACAAGCATGTACAGCTATAGCGCGATTATTACTGCTATAAGAATGGTGGTGCCCACTGGACCATGCTTTAATTGGTAACAGTAAAGAGTTTCCATGTGCCCCTCTCCTCCTCTCTTAACACCCATTATTGCGTCCCCCTACTCCCCCGTACTCCAGCGATGTGTTAGCGCTTTTGTGAGAAGGTGGCAGCGATAACTAGCTTTGAAACCCTTATGGTATGAAAACCCAGCGCCCTTGGGAATTCAAATGGAGGTCTGGTGTACAGTGTTAGAGAAAGTGGTACGAGCAGCCCAGAAACCAAAGGTTCAATTACACATAGATGGCGTAGCTCACAACCGGGACGCTTTCTAAATAACCAGGTTATTTTGTAGGGAGAGGGGTAAGGGGGGTAAGAAGAAGAAGTAAAATGTCTGATGTTTCCGAATTTAAGAGCAAAAGTGACCAAAGGAGCCGAATTTGATGGTAAGGCGAATTTGCGGGCAAAAGTGTCCCCAAGATCCCAAATTGACGGCAGAATTGTTACTAAGGTCCCGAACTTGAAGCAAACGTTCTGCCAAGATCTGGAATTGTGGGCAAAAGGCCCCCCAAGATACCAAATTTGAAGGGGTCCGCAATTTCTCGATTTTGACGGCAAAAGTGTTCCCATGATCCCGATTTTGAGGACAAAATTGTTCCCAAATCCCAAATTTGGAGGTAAAAGCGAACGTAAGTTCCCTAATTTGAGAGCAAAAGTGTTCCTAAGATACCAAGTTGGATGACGAAAGTGGTTCCTAAGATCCCAAATTTGACAGCAGAATTGTTAGTGAGGTCCCTAATTTGAAGGCTAAGTGTCCCCAAGATTTCACAGTTACCAGAAAAATTGTTACTAAATCTCGAATTTGAGGGCAAAGGTTTCCCCAAGATCTAGACTTTGAGGGCAAAAGTGTCCCCAAGATACGAAATTTGAAGCAAAATGGTCCCCAAGATCCCGAATTTGACAGCAAAAGTGTTCCTACGGCCCCGAATTTGAGGGCAAAATTGTCCCCAAGTCCCAAATTTGAAGGTAAAAACGACTGTAAGTTCTCGAATA
>JAHWFP010228420.1:164651-183086 GCA_023313725.1 Lithobius niger
TTTTTTTTTTTTTTGGACCTATGACGATTTTTTGTCACCACGATTTCGCAATCCTCGATCTCTAACCACGCAATGCATAATGGTTTTCACGTTTTATGTACTTCTGCATTGTATAATTTTTTCTTAAATTTTCTGTTCTTACAATCCTATTTTCATAATATAGTGTGTCATTTTGATGGTTTTCCATCTCTTTTGATTTTATGTTTTTTCTCCAATTTTTTTGCTATAATTTTGTGTTTTTTTTCTGCAATTTTGGTATTTATGTGATGTTCATATTTCTTTTTATGATCTTCGGTAATTTTATGATTTTTGTTTTGTTTTGTTTTCATGGTGATATCTCCGAATTAGCCATTTGTATCTGTGTGTGGAATAATTATGCGTTAGAACCGAATCTATGCTGGATGATAAAGAGATTGGAATCAACTGCTGATAGACTGAATCCAAGCTGGATTGTGGATTGGTAACTATTAGGACTGAAACAGTGTTAACTTTGTTATGAACATTAATAGGAAGAAGTTAGATTGGTCTTGATCAGTTATGAATACTAATTTTGGATTTTAATAGCATTTCGTGGTAACCCATTTGGTTGCGCAAGGGACTGAAGACCTATTTTGCAAGACCTGCAAATTTGTCTTCATTGCTGTGTTGCTGTGCTTCATATTCTAGCTCGTTACATCAGTTCTTCAGGCAGCAACTGATCACCAACAATCTGCTAGCCTGCCGTACGCCGTGTACTTCTATTGTAGATGATACCGATTAAAAAAAATTGTAGAGTTCTCCAAAAACTTAAATGTTCCAGTTGTCGTATACGATAAATTAATTTACGTGAAGACAAGAGCTTATAAATGGTTCAGTTTAGGACAAGAATTGTTATTCAGCATTAAGACCATCCTGGCATTTGATGGATTATATTGCCAACGTTGGAGAGTTTTGTACTATAGGGTACTAAATTCATATATTTTTTAGAGCATTTTAAAAACATTTGAGTTCCTGTGATGGTGGCTTAGTCGGCAAACCAGTTGGCATATAGAACTATATAAGAATGCACTGATGCCGGTTCGAGCATTGGCTGCGAATTGGTGTGGCCAGCGAAACTCCCGATTTGGTAAAATTCTGCAGTACATTTAACCAGTTATTCCCTCGTTAACGTGCCCTCCGTTCATTGCCTCCCTTCCTTGTTCTTTATGTCTTCCTGTTGAAAATTTTTTTTTTTTTTTTTTTTTTTTTTTAGTTTCGATCAGAAACACAAACTAGTTTTCGAGAAGTTCTATTTACTCACTGAATTTGCGAATCAGCTTCTTGGTTTTCAGCTGATTCATTCAAGAGTTTGCTTGGTGATCACTCAAAACCAACTCTTTTATTTGGCTCATATCCAAACCTCCCGCGGTTGGGGGCCATTTGTCCGTTATCACCCAATAAATAGATAGAGCTAGTTCGCGCGCGCCCTGCAACATACAGATGTTTATCTTGATGACAGCCCCAAAAGTTGCCGAGTTGTCAAATTCTAGTACGAAATTAGTACTAGAAACGCCCCGCGGGTCATGAAAAGCGTAAATTGAAAAGTTTAACAGGAATGAAAGAGATAAACAATAGGATTTGAAGCGACGTTAGTCTTGATGCGTGGAACTAAAGCTGTAATTGCTAGTTTATGTATTGATTACACAAAATGGAAATAGTGAATAGACAAAAAAAATTGTTGAAATTATGTATTTTTAGTTTTTTTTTCTCTAAAGTTGCATACTTTGTTACGGCATCCAATCAATGCAGTCGAAAGTATAAAATCCGTTTTGTGAAGCGACCGAGACTCCTGAGTTTCATTAAATTAAGGTACTGTGGCAGCCCTCTTTACAGCAAAACTAAAACTTTCAATTTCCCTCCGTTCCTATTCAATATAATTCGACCAAACTTGGCCAGATAGTCGATAGGTATGAAAGGTATATTTGTCCCAACTTTTACGCAATTCCGTGCAAGAGTAAAAGTAGGGAGCCACATGTAAATTTGAAAATTGGTCACTACTACTTCTTTTTCTTCTTGTTCTGGTGTGACACGGTTTCAGAAAAAACTACTGCACCTACCTAAAATCTGAAACATGGTCTAAGCCAGAAATTTCCCTGGGCTTCATACTCAGAGAGACCTCTTTTTCGATTAGTCGAGCCATTCCGGAGTTACGAGTCCCTGAACGATCATTTTGATTGTTTCGCATTGTTTTAACCATTGTAATTTGGGAACAATGCCACTCATCAAACTCCAGATCCATTCTTCGTGCACGGGTTATTTTTTTGCTAAAAAGTTCATTGTTGAAGGGTAAAATCAAAGAATCGGTGGCTTCCTCGCGTCTCCTTGTTGGACTTTTTGGGAGTGAGTCCGCACACGGTGATGCCTAACCACAGGAACTTGAAAGCTGTTGCGGCATTTTGTGTGCAGTCCGGTAGATTTTCGTAATTTTATATTTGTGTTTTAGTGTTTCTTGTTTTGTATTAGTGCAGTATTTGCATTTTTAGGGGCGGATAATCCGTGGGGGATTAGCTCCGTAAATAAGACAACCAACCAACCGAAGAATCGGTGTTTCAGCTGAACGCATATAGATTTAAACCAAACTAAGCTACGTTGTTAATTTCGAGGCCGAAATTGGCAGCTAGAAACGATAGAATGGCGTATTTATTTCGTAAATGCAGGTTTTCAGAGCTGAGTTGAATTGTTTCAAAGTGGCCAGCAACAATCGACTGCATGCATAAACCCTTTGTTGCGCGACGCCATAGACGTAAAAAAGGTACACGGATTACAAACAGAGACGACAAGTTAGTGTGCCGTTAAAAAAAAGGGTTATATGATTTAGTTACACTTTACTTGTTAAAAGGTACACAGATAAAAAATGATGATTTTTATTGAAATAATCAAATGTACAGTTGAGAAAACTGCATCTGTTTAAGTGCTGTTGTGCTTTACCAATCATATATTTAAAACGTAAAGCACAACAGCACTTAAACAAATGTAATTTTCTCAACTGTACATTTGATTATTTCAATTAAAAATCATCAATTTTTATCCGTGTACCTTTTAACAAGTAAAGTGTAACTTCAATCATATAATCCCTTTTTTAACGACGCACTTGACGATTTTGTTTGTAATTCATTTTTATGGACTCAAACTCAGCTTCCATGGTTTAGTGACCAAAAATAGCGTAACGTCATTTTTCTCACACGAATCGAACACAACATGGCGACTCATACTGCTAATATACTGGCGAAGACCACACAAAAATACGAAAATCCGTATTTGGTTCCAGTACGTTTATAAAATGATAAAATGGGCGAAATAACGTCTTTTCGGGACGGAGTGGAACAAAATTTTATAGAAGAACACGTTTAGAGTCGGTTACAATAAACCTTTCCTGTAGAACTTTAAAAAAACTTATTCCCACAAGAACCAATACATTCATGTTTTTTGCTTTTAAAAATAAATTCTATAATGTATGAATTGTACACATTTATCAGATTCCCAGAACTTTTGCGAAGTTTATGCCAAGCCTTTTTTTTACCGGTTGAAGACCACTTATAAAAGAAGTGTACAACGCATTCAACTCTTTAAAGAAGTATATTTCTATTAAAAAAGGGTTTTCGAGCAAAAACCTCTTTCAAGCGACAAAGTGTGTCCTGTCCATCCACCAGGTTCCAACCAGTTCTTTACCCGAATGTTTTGAAGCAAATCGCGCTCTCTTACCTCTTTATAGCAGAAGGCTAGCCCTAAAAGGAAAGGAACGATGGGTTCTTTTGTATCGTCAAAGTATACAGGTAGGCCTAACAACACGAAACTAACCCCCTCGTCCTACAATAGAGGGATGGTTCTTAAACCCGAAGCAGGTGCTGAGAATACGAAAAAAAAGAGGGGTGGGTTTGGTTGTGTGGGGACGAAGGGTAAAAAAATTGAAAGGTTTGGTAAGTAGGTAGTGCCCGTACGGGTGAGAAAAACCCTTTTCACAAGGGAATGAAAAAGTTTAGTGGCCAGTCAGGATGGGGGTGAAAAAAAGGTGGGGGGACACTACGCTTGCTCATGAATAAAACGTAATCGAAACCGGTTACTAGTGGAATAGGGTTTGTCGTCAGCTGTGCGTGCTGGTTTTTTAAAAGAAAGGAAGAACCCTCTGTATTCCTGTAGAAGGGACTCTTGGAAGGGTTCTTCTCAACGGGTTCGTGAGAGGTTTGGAGCTCCTACATTATGACAGTTCTTTGTAAAATCAAGTGACGTGATCGCGTTGTTAAGGGTTTCACGACCGTCTTAAGATGGCATTCTTACGGTGGAGAGCAATGTAGGCCACTCTATTGTGGCTACCCATAGGTCCGTGATGGAGGAACGATCGGAAAAAGCTCGGTCACATGCACGATACGAATGAGTTGAATGCGCTATGCATCTTAACTATGAAGCCGAACTGGTTAGTTTGAAATGTAAAATATAAAAATATATAAAAATAAAACCGTCTTGGTCGATGTTAAGTACAAGAGCTGAATTTGTACACATTATTATGGGTTTATTCATCGGCTATGACTACAATCAAATGGGTTTAATACTAATGTTGGCACGTGGAGGAACACTGTTTGCACTGTAGCAAAGACATACTCGTGTAGTCATTATCATGATTTAGCAGAACGAGTTGCACATTCATTAAAGGGGGATTTCCACCAAATGACAAGCTGCAGCATCTATAGCCATTTGCCGTTGTCTAGTTCTGTCTAGCCCTTACTTTCAAAAGGCGAAGGAAAACACAGATAAATTTCTTTTTATACAGCAAACAAGCCACGTGCCTCCTTAATTATTGAGTATACAGTTGGTGGACCCACGTGCACCAAGTAGCAATCTGTAAAGTTAAACCTAACGACATCCCGGGCGCTTTTTTTTTTGCATAGATCGACGGTTTTGAAGCGCAGAACGTGAACCACTTCCTAGATAAGCACTATTTAGTAACAGCGATATCGTTAACTCGACCGCTTGCTCCCTGGTGCACGTAAACGCACCAACTTTGCATTCAATAATTAAAGGGGCACGTGGCTAGTTTTTTTGTGTGAAACGAAATTTCTTTTGCGCATTCTTTCGCTTGTTGAAATTAAGTGGTATAGAACTAAATAATCGTAGATGACACTAGATTCTCCAACCTGTCATTCGGTGATTCGGCACCTTTAAGTTAAATTGCACACCGATTGTTTAAAACAAATTGTGTACATTTCAAGATGGGACGACTCTGTAGGCCACCTAAACTCTACTTTTACACATTCGCCTTTATGTTTTAAATTTTACTCTTTAAACTTTTTAATTATAGTTTTCCTTGACTTTGACATGTGATTTTTCCTCACTTTTTAGAGCACTTGACAACGGGATGAATTGAGTCCCGAAACGTTGTGCGTTATTTTTTTTATTTGTGCCATTTTAGTAGGTTTCATTTTTTTTTAAAGATACGCTAATAAAACTATCGAAACGAAACGGACGTTTCCGATAGTTGCCTGGTCTTGTTGGTGGCATGGCAATATTGCGTAGTTGTTGTTAATATATAATTACTAGTTGTGCCCGTGCGCATGCTGAGCCCCCCCCCCCCCCCCCCACCACTCCCTCCAGGTGTTTTGTCTTTGGTTTTAAATTTGTGAAAACGAAGACCGAACGTGTGAATGGCTCCCACATATGCCCTCTCCCTAACAATTACTTTAACCCCCAATCCCCACACTCCTGCCCTCTCCCGGATTCGCATACGTGTCCCCGCATACACGCTTGCCAACCTCCCCGTCCCCGAAAACGTCGCCCCGTGACATTCTCCTTTTGGTGCAGCCCCGGAAAAGTAGCTGGCGTGTGTTTGACTGAAGGTTAAAAAAAACCCTATCACTGAGAAATCCAGCATTCAGTAAGCAAGTAATCCCATGTTTAAGTTAATTCTTTGAAACAATTCACTTCGGTAGCGCGCATTGCCCGCCACACATACTTGCCCTGGCACCCTCCCCAGCACTCCCCGAAAACACCACCCCGTGACATTTTCCCTTTGGTACAGCCCCGGAAAAGTCGCATGCGTATGTTTGACTGAAGGCTAAAAAAAAAAGCCCAGAGAAATCCAGCATTCAGTAAGCAAGTAACCCTATGTTTAAACCTCGGTACCGTGCATGGCGACATTGTTGCAAGCAACGATTGCTGCCGCCCACTTAAAAACAGTTCAACTCCTTTCTGGAAGTGAACATTTAGGAAATAAATGCGCCTTCCCATCGTATCAGGCTGCCAATTTTGAGGCCCATCGGGGGCTTCGAAATTAGGAACCAATCGTCGTTTGGTTTAAAGTTGTCTGGTTTAGTAGACACGGGTTGTTTTTTGTTTTAGCTCAAACGCCGACAATGGCACAGTCCACGCGACTAAAATTTTGTTGGCCGCTTTGGTACCACAACAATACCCCAAAACGAACCCAAAAACGGTGCGGCAGGTCTGGTAAGTGGCGCCATCTCTTCGAAGACTTTCGAAAAAGTGTTATGACCCGAACTTGTTGTCCAAGGCCGTCAATAGACGGCGACATGGCAGATTTGGTAAGTGACGCCATCTGTTCGAAGACGTTGGAAAAGTGTCCCAACCCGAATTTGAAGGCGAATCCCGTCAACATATGCCACTACAGGGTCCGGTACTTGATTGTACGACGGAATGGCGTGGGCGGTGACTTGGCCGCCTGCTCCGTATTATATATGTAGATTGTTCTATTGCTAATTGTTTTGCTGTTTTGTGGAGCAGGCGATCCTACGAAAATCACGGTTCCCTAAATAAATCTAAACATAAGCTGGTGTGTCGCTCTAGTTAGACAACAAACATCACGTCAATTCAATTGTTGAGGTCGTAAGCGCGACGCCATAGCATTCGTGCCTAAAATCCTGAAGCATAATTTGGCACATTTCAGCTACTTGAGGGAAAATAATAATGCGGTACAAACGCTTAAATTGTGTTAAAATAGGGAGCATTGACTCACCTGACGAAAACTAACTCATGTAGGAATGTCAGCTAAGCGTTTTTCAATAAAAATATCTAACCCTTAATACGGATGCAAACCTATTTACGTTGCCTTTTGGACTTATTAATTTAACCAATCTCGAGCCCATTGGCTTTCCGTCCCGTTTAAACCCTTAATAACGCTGCAAATGTGTAGCCGCCCTGGCATTTTCTGGAGCTAAGGGCCCTGTGGTGTTTCGTGCTCACGTTGATTGTGGCATGTCAAAGATCCTGGGTTTTGTGTTTGGATATCTCCAGCAAAATTATTCCTCTCATAGTAGTGGAGCAGATAACCCAGTTTGGCTTCGTGCTCCTTAAATACAAAGCAATCACAATAACAACAAAATGGTGTACCTCTCAACGTCGTGGGTATATAACCAAGTTTGGGTTCGTGCTCCCTAAAAGTAAAACAACAACAAAATGTTGTAACGGCCCTTAAAATATTATTGAGATTGATTGATAACTTTGAAATTAATTTTCTTCTGACCCCCAAACCAGCAAAAAGCACGTTCCAAGATTAAACTACAACTACCTGCAAAATATCAGCTTTACTCACTGCGGGGAAGAATTTATTTTAGCTAGTAATTACGGCAAACGTCAACGTTATTCAAACTTTTTTTAAACAATAAAATGTTAAGTTGTGTCACTAACAGTGACTTTATGATGTCAGGCGACCAAAATCTCCCGATCAAACGAAGTTTCATCCTTTTCTGTCTCCTTGTTCTTTATACTCGGATGCATGAAAACAGCCGAACTGCCTTAGCTGTAAAAGACACAAGTGTCTAGTAGTCGCTATGCTGATATAAATTTTATTTGGATAGGACGGACGTTAATGCTATCCTTGAACCTTGGCAGAAGACACACTAGCGTGTGTCTTAATTAAGATGATACAGTCGAAGAAGAGACTTATCCTGCATGGTGATCACAACTTTCACAGGACTTTTGAGGTCCTATCTACTTTCATCATTGTGTACCTTCATCTATAACTAAGTTTGTTTTGTTGCACGGGAAACCGCATGTCCAGCCCGATGAAAGAATCCAGTGCAACTGATCTACCTACCCTGTAACACGGTAAAAACATTAGTGTTGCCATCAAAGTACTAGCGAAAAGTAACGTGATATAAATTCATATTTCATCCTATTTTTAAAAGAAGACCTACTTCTTTATAAAGTTACTTTTTTTTCCTCTTTGATTGAACCGTCTCCATTTTTGTTTCCAATCCTTCTTGCAATAAAAGACACCAGTCTCTAAGTGAGCCAATTCAATTCAATTCAGTTTATTTAGAGAGCTATAACCTAGATGTCCGTCTGCGCTAAATTAAAAACAATCCACCCAAAACCAAAACTGGTATAAAAGAAGCCACCAAGTTTCCAAAAGGGTCGGCCTTCGAAGGTAGTGACATCATTCAACCAGGGCTACCAAGGTTAATTCTATTAGCCAAGTTAATCGCACCTACTAATAGTTCGAAGGTTAAATAAAAACTAGAAGATTGCTACTAGCGGTAGCAATCTTCAAGTTTTCATTTAACGTCCAAAGTATTATTCCGTGCGATTAACTTGGCTAATAGGATTAACCTTGGCGGCCTTTCCTTGGTTGAATGATATCACTACTTTGAAAGGCCGACCCTTTTTGTAAACTTGGCGGCTTCTCTTACCAGTTTTGGTTTTGGGTGGATATCACGACTTTCGTAGGCCTGTGAATGTACAAAAAATCCAAAAGTGTAATTGTCACCCCTACCTTTTTTGTCTGGAGGTATTTTATTGTATGAATGTTCTCATTCATAATTTTCACATTTGCTATTGTCATTGCAAATAAATTAATAACAAGCGTAACAGTATGGTAATTGCAAGGACCTAATCAATTCCTATGGAATAAAAGATACCCTGTGTTTTATTGAAGCAGTAATGAGAAATTTATTCGGGTCGTGGGGCAGATAATTCATTTTGAATTCGCGTACCGTAAAAAAAAAACGACTTGGATTTGGTGGGAAAAAAACGACCAAACCTTTGCAATAAAAGATACTCCGTCTCTTAGTGAACCTCTTATTTGCAACAACAATGAATTCTGACAATTAGGTACTGAAACGATAAACGTGTAACACTTAAGCATGTTGTAATCTACTGTTGGATGACAATAAAAATAATGGTTACAACAATAATTTTGCATTTACGAGCCACTTCAGGCCACGTGCTTCTAGCTGCAACCCCTATTTTAGAAAAAGGCACTTCCCCATATGACGTTTACCTGTCTGCCGAAATTTAGATCTGGCAACTTTCCCAAATCAGCTGTAGACGTGTCGTTATACTCTATGAGAATTAACATTGGAGCCTGCGGACTAGTTACTAGTTACTAGTTACTAGCCACCAGTAACACACATTAACGTTACTGAGGACACTTTCTCTCCATGAAGGACACGTTCCCACATTTTCGTGTCGAGTTTTTTTTGTTACTGGACCCAAGACACCTGATTCAAACGATTTGCAAAGATGTCTACCGCCTGGGGAATTTACACCAGCATGCTGAAATCACGTATAAGTTGGTTTCAGTTAAAAGACACAGTCTGCTAGTGAGCCGCAATCTGACAAGAATTACACTCTAACAATTACGCTCTAACAGTTAAGCTCCAACAACAATAAAACGTCTACTTGGCGGCGACACACTAGCGTGTGTCTAGATAATAATAATAATTTGTCACGATAGCAACAGGTCTGGCAAGGACCATATAAGATTGCTAACAGCCAGCCTAAATTAAAAAAAACAGAAGACAATCACAAATAATGATACAGATTGGCCAAGGGAAGGTGAGGGGATTAGGTATTGGGACACGAATGCCTTACCACCAAGGTTAGACCTGCCAGGGACTCTATGGCCCCCGATGACATCGCCAAACGTGTTGGACACGGGAGGTGTAGGATCGGCCCAAGTAAAAAATAAAATCCAGATGAAGAAATGAAACCGTTAAAAAACAACATTATGTAATACACAGTATGGTTACGATAAGTACTACAAACAAAAGCATCCCCAAAATGGGAATTGTCACCAACTAAAAATGAATAAATAAAAAAATAAAAATAATAATATAATATAATAATAGATTTAGCCCAAAGGATAAGGAGACAGGCTGGATACAAGATTGCTAACGCCGTTCCCGGTTGGGGTGTGGTTAATAGGTTCGTTTGAGAAATTTGGTAAGGGGTTGGTTGGTGACTAATCGTCCAACGGCTGAGACAGAGGGGGCAGACACCGTCTCCTCACTAAGCGAGTTCCATGGCTCGATCACTCGAAGAGCGAAGAAGTTTTTTTTGATGTCGGAATGTGGGGTTGCACCAGACAGCTTGAAGGAGTGACCCACTAGTACGAGTTGATGCCGAACAATCAAAGAGAGGAACATCAATGGGCAACAAACCCCTGACGATTTTAAAGGTTAAAGTTAGGTCGGTCCAGAGACGGCGTAGCTCCAAGGGCTGGAGGCCAAGCCGTGTCAAGTGGTCGACATGAGGAACGTCGCGGAGGCCGGGTATACCACGTGTAAATTGTCGTGGCACCGCCTCGATACATTCAATCTCTTTAAGAAGGAACAGCGACCAAACTGGCTAGCATACTCAAGTAACGGACGAACATAGACTTTGAAGCCTAAACCAAATTAGCGATTGAAGATTTAGTGAAGCAACGTTTCACGAGTGCCATGCGACGACATGCCAAAGCCGAATTCTTTGCGCAGTGTAATGATGATTTAAGATCCTTGGCCATCCAAACTCCCAGATCTTTTACCATGATTAAGGAGTCGAGTGAGTGGGAATCCAAATAGTAGTCAAACTCTGGGTTGGAGTCGCCAACGTGCAGGACACCACATTTGCCCTGCAACAATGGAAGTTGCCAAGTCCTGGACCAGTTGAAAATGTTTTCGAAGTCTGATTGTAATAGGAATCCTTCCTGGAAAGTGATAATTTTAGAAGTTGATTTGACGTCATCAGCAAAAATTTGTAGCACGGTCTGTCGTAACTGGAGGTTGAAGGCTGTAGGTCATTTATGTAAATGACAAACAGTAGTGGCCCTAAAACGGAGCCCTGTGGAACCCCGCTTATGACCTGTGAAATCGATGACCTAGTTGGTCCAGAAGTCTCCAATCCAAGCCAGCACATTTCCATCAATGCGATAGTAAGACAGCTTAAAAAGTAATTTGGAATATACCACGGACTCTAAGGCCTTCTTGAAATCGAAATAGATTATGTCCGTTGGTACACCCAGATCAATAGCACTGGTCCAAAGATCCAGCCAAAAGAAGCTGCAGCGTCGCAGACCGTCCCGGCAAAAAGATTGTAGATTGTTCTGTTCCGCGCTGTAGATCCAGTAGATTGTTCTGTAACAAAAAATGCAAAAAATGCAAAAAATGCAAAAAATGCAAAAAATGCATATTGTCACGCACGATGGTCTCTATGACTTTGCACGGGACCACCATAAGTGGAATCGAGCGGTAGTTAGCCGGATCAGACGTGTCGCCCTTCTTGAAAATCATCACAATGTTTGCGGTATATCACAAAGATGGAAGAGTATGTGAGGATAAAGAAAGATTAAAATTAATGGCCAATGCTGGTGCAATGGCCATGCCAATTTGTTTGTAAAAAAAAGCTGAATAGCCATCAGGGCCTATGGAGTAACTAGGCTTGATTCTTGACAAAACCCCCATAACCTGTGTGCTGTTAAATTCCATATTGCAGAGTCGTTTGTGGTTGACCTCCAAGTTGTCAGATCCGCGCGGAACATGAAGAACATTATTATCAAGAACTGAGTTGGATACGAATGTCTGATTTAAAATGTTAGCCTTCTCCAAATCCCCGGTAACATAAGTCCCGTTGGTGTTAAAAGGTGGTAAGGTACGTGCTGAGCGTGTCATAGCTTTATATCGACGGAAAAGGCTGGACAAAGAGCCGTCTCGAATAGTGGCGGCATCGCACTGGTTGTGCCAATCATCGACCGCAGTACTGTATTTGCTCGTTAGAAGATTGAATGAATTTTTGTTTACAATAGAGGGGCAACCCTTAAAAGTTTCCCAAGCAAGCAACTTTTGTCTGCCAAGTTTTTTAATAGAAGAAGGGAGGGATGGTGCAGATTTGGATTTCCGATGATGAGGGACCTTGCTTCTACAACTTGAGACAGTGTCACCCAAAAATTGATAGAAAGCAGTCCAAGCACTTTCAACATCACAACCAGGAGAGGTACTCAGACTAGGCTAGTAACTCCAAACAGCCGTCTCCGAAGATTAAAAAAAATCAATTTTTTCCGGGATAACAATACCAGGGCTAAGGCCCGAAGGAGTGCAGTTGACTTTAAACCTGATCATGTCGTGGTCACTGGTCCCCAAGCTATGTAGTGGGCGAATATCAAAAACCAGTCGGTCGTTCTCTGTAAAAATTAAATCAAGGATATTTGTTCCTCGAGCAGGAAAATCAACAAGTTGACGCATGCCCAGAATTGTAGTTTTCAATAAGAAGTCACGATAAGGCCTAACAGTGACGGTACACGTGGACCAATCTACAGAAGAGAGGTTGTAGTCACCCAAAATGATATTAGAGAAAGATGGATTAATGGAATTAATTAGAAATTGGCAGATGGATTCGATGGCTGCGTCGCAATGACTGTTTGGCAGATAACCCAAGATAAAATTCAGATTATGTCGAGGGCAACAAATTGACAGACCCTCAACGCCCCCGGCAGCAACACTAGTCGTCGCACACAGAAAAGGCCCTGGAAAGAACCTTACCCCCACCAGCCCTGGAGCCCCGATCCAGGCGAGAGATATGGTAATCATAGTTGCCGATAATCATAGAGTTGCTCGTCGAGTAATCGAGCCAAGTCTCTACAACCAGGATGACATCGTATTCGCCCCCCACCAAAATTGCCTAAAAATGGGAGAAGTTTTTAGTTATACTATGGGCACTTAAGAGTAAGCAAGATAAACCGGAGTAACAAACAGCAGAGTAACCAAGGTTGGGTATATTCCCTGTTAGTGATTCCCTGTTTGTGTGCAGTTGGATTATTTATGCCAGTAGTAGACCCTGCCCTTTGCCGTGAGATGGATGCCATCACATGCAACCAATGTGTGATCGGTGCAAATGTGTTCGTCAATCGACACGAAGTTGATACGAGACTCTGTACACAGGTTTTTGATAAGCAGATTAGTGTGGACAATCTTAGTATCCTGATCACGGTGCACTTTGAGGAGACGCGGAAAAATTCCCACGACCGAGATTCGGGCTGCATTGCGCGCACTTTTCGTAGTTTGCTGATTATCCTGCTGATGAGGAGAACAATACGATTCGGACGTTCGAGGTCTAGGTCATTGGAGCCCACACAGAAGACAAAGTCAGAATCAGGATGTGATTTGGATACCACAGCTGGTGTTCTATCCAAGACAGTTCGAGTTGTAGCCCCCGGCCAGGACCATGTCCTCGATTGGTCATGGTGCTGCAGCGGAGTGAGCGTGCGTGGGAGTCTCCAAAGATAATGACTGGTTTCTGTAGTTGGCCTTTGTGATTTGGATCCGGTTGATGTGCTTCCCTCTGTGTTATCCACTGATTACCATTAGTGTTCTCCTCATTGCGTTTGTCACACATTGCAAGAACGGCAGGGAGACCCAGAGACGGTCTAAGAGTTGAATTCTGATCAGAGGTCTTACCTGGAGTGGCCACTAAGCCAGAATCAAGACTGGAACTGGAGATGCCGGGTTTGCAAAGTTTGTGCTTTTTGTTGTGGCGCACGGTGATGAATGGTGGTACAATATTTCCCTGTTGAACCAGACTAGGAGCACCACGTGTCTGAATGCTGGAACTGGACTCAAGTGCAGACTGGTCGTGCTTCTCGAGATGTGAGGGCAAAAGCCGTAGTTCCCCACCCTGGCCCATCGAAAGAATGGTAGTACAGAGGATGGCGTTCTTACATGAGGAGTTGGCCACACTCTGCAAGTTGTCACCAGTTGCCTGCTGTTGTTTAGATAAAACTGTGTTGGAAAGATCACCGAACAGTGAGTTGATGTGGTGCAGCATTTCAGACTTAAGATCCGATAGACTTTTGTTGTCAGTTGTGTCTTTAAATCGGAGTACGACGAAGTCAAAAAAGACAACTTGCAGTTGATATCATGAAGGTCGAGATCCTTTTCAATGCCGAAGGTGTCAAGCTTATTTAGGATTTTCAGTGACTGATCGTTTTCCTCATCGTGGACCTGGCAGTTGAGTGAATGAGAGATGGGGGTAGAGTTGGTATCGTAAAAGATGGTGTCACGTCGATCTGATCTGGACAGCGTGGGTCGTTCCGTAGGACCAGACAGACTGTCCTGGACAGTCGCCATTGTAAGCAATAAAGTTCGTGATCGTGAAAATATGGCACCACACACTCTGCACTTGAAAGGCTCCCTATCAGAATGTGGGCATACAATGCGTAAAAATGCAGCAACACACTCTTCACATTTAAAATGCTTCTCACCAAGATTAAAAATGCAGCAACTCACTCTTCGCATTTATAAGGCTTCTCACCAAGATTAGAAATGCAGCAACACACACACACACTTCACGCTGAGTGTATGGTCAAAATTTAAAACGTGTCAATGCATGAATTAAGATATGTAAAAACTGCAGCAGCAGACACTCTGCATTTAAACGGCTTCTCCCCAGACTAAGTTCGTCAATTGTAAACCAAGAAACAACACATGCTTCACACTAAAAAGGCTTCTCACTAGAATGGATTTCACAGAGTTCTCAACAGAACTCCGTTTCACGAAGATGCAGTGACACACATTTCACACTTACAAGGCCTTTCTCCGAAAGGTAAACAACCAAGATGGTCGACTCCCACAAGAAAGTCTCGAAATTTCAATCGTGCGTAAAAAGGTTCACAGACCACCCAAAAATGTCAAACCACTGTAGAAGTGACCACTGGATGTTCATAGAGTCCACCTCGTAGTTCATTTATCCCACCATGGCCCTGGAACCACCGAAGTAGCGCAATTTTTGGCTCGGCACTCGACGCACTGCATGTGTCCACGCCACGCGCGACTGTATATTATTGCAACAATAGTTCGTTGACTAAAGATTAAACTCGTCATTGTACAAATATGTTAGACGTTGTCATTCGGCAACAATGCGCTAAGACTTTCGCCACCAAGTGTGCTGGCTAGTATGACTAACCTTGGCGACCTTTCCCTGGTTGAATCATATCACTACTTTCAAAGGCCATCCCTTTTTGGAAAACTTAATAGCTTCTGTTTTAACCATCTGTGATTTTGGGTGGATATCGCAACTTTCATATGACTGTGAACGTACAAAAGGTTACATTGTGTATCTTCATCTCTACCTTTTTCTTCTTGGGGAATTTGAGGATTACATCAGCCAACTCATAACCTAATACTGATGACAATTTCCTTTGCTTGGTGCTTTTGTTTAATATTTGCTGTTTCGTGTTGCTTACTAGAATCACAAGTACTAACTGAAGAAGAAGAGGAAAGAGTTTTTTTATTTTTTTATTTCTGTTTCTGGTTTGTACCTGAACCATGGTGTATACTAATTAATTCACTCGTACTTTTAAATGACTCAAGTTACGATGTACTTTATTCTTTGCACAGGTGTAACATTCTGGTGGGTGAAGAAGATCGCAAACCTAATTCACTATCTCAAGTTATGACCTAGTTTACTCTTTGCATACACTCTTAACATTCTGGTGGCAGACGAAGATTATAAAACTAATTAATTCACTTGCACTTTTAAATGATCTAAGTTATGACATATTTTACTCTTTGCATTCAGTTTTAACATTCTGGTGGCAGACGAAGATTGTAAAACTAATTAATTCACTCGCTCTTTTAAATGACTCAAGTTACGACATATTTACCTCTTAGCGTAAAGTTGTAACATTCTGGTGGCAGATAAAGATTATAAAACTAATTAATTTACTCGCTCTTTTAAATGACCTAAGGTATAACGTATTTTACTCTTTGCATACTGTTTTAATATTCTGGTGGCAGACGAAGGTTATAAAACTGATTAATCCACTCGCTTTTTAAATGACCGAAGTTATGACGTATTTTACTTTTTGCATACAGTTTTAACATTCTGGTGGCAGACGAAGATTATACTAGGAAACACGCTTTGGGCCTATTGTAGGTGGAGCGAACAGACCTTTTATTTCAAATTTATATTTAGTGTTTATTTTAATGATTATACCATATTTGTTAACGCTCCTTAAAAATCTGGGGAAAATGTTCACTCAGCTAAGTTTGGGCTTTGCCTTTTGGTGTGACATAACTACTGTTATTTGCAGGCCTTTGCCTTATTTTAGTTTTTTCTTCAAGTAGGCCAAAGCTACGTATCATATTTATTTTAATAGGTTTTCGTTTGCTCCATCACTTAATGTCAGTTTAGTTATTTTTAGCTTCTTTCCAAATCCGACACTAAAGATGTGAGCCATCGCCGCCGACTAAAAATAAAACGTCACGTTTGTCACGGTGGTGGGGCTGCCGCTGCTAATAATTCTGACATTGTTTACAACAATAATTACTGCTGCGCATAGTCCCTTCGCTAAATTATAAATGTTAACAATAAAACGTTTAATTGTAAGCCAAACAATCATCAGAGCGATAGTTTTTAAAAATACTGAAAAGATTCAGCAGGTTGACAATGATGCCGCTGGTCTAATACTTGACAACGCCACTGTTTTAAATGACCTAAGTTATTACACATTTTACTTTTTGCATACAGTTTTAACATTCTGGTGGCTGACGAAGATTATGCTAGGAAACAGGTGTTGGGCTTTGGTGCACCCCTCTATCACGCACAGCAACAGCGATATGAAAACCATATTATATTCTATCAGTAACGATCACAAAAATTGTTAGGTCTTAGGCCTATTTTAGACTTTAGGCCTAATTTTTAACCTTTAGGCCTAATTTGTAGTTGTCATTGTTATTTCGAAAGTAGCAACTGCATCTGAGATTAGGCTTATTCATTTAGTGCGCCATGGCATCGAGACTATACATGTTACCATGGTAACGAGGAATCTTTAAACTATTAGACACAGGCATGTTGTTGTTTAGTGTTATGGTGCAAATACATCGTCTGATGTAACTTTCTTTTTATATGTAGCACTTCGCCGTGATACAATGATTTAGGTTTCATATTCGGGATTCCCATTGCTAGTGTAAATGCTAGTTTCGTTGCCATGCTGAAAGTAATTCCTCCAAGCATTTTTTTTTTCAAATGATGCTAAGGTGTATCATTAACGGAATCCTTTTGTTTTTTTTATGGCTGCGATGTTCCAGTAAAATGCGACAATCAAATGTTATTATTTCATTGAGTTACGTCGAAAACGATTATAAGGTAGAAAGAAGCAACTAAAATTTAATTTACCGTGTTTTTCAAGTTCACTAGACTACCACCAGCATGGTGTATGCTTCGTCAGAATTCCTTAACTACACGACTCCAAATTTACAATGGTGAGTGTTAGAAATAAATTCGGAAATTTGTTATTTTCCCCCTAATAATTGTTCGATTTACGGCAAATTTTGGCTCAGCAATACTTTTTTGGGTATCAAGCGTTGTACCAAATTTCATTCCAATCCGATCTTTCATTTGGGCTTCACCCAGACTAAAAATCTGCAACAAACCAACCAACATTTTGCAATTTGGTGTCCGTTATAGGCTACGCTTCACTCGTGTCGCTCACTCGCTCCGCTTGCTCGCTCCGCCAAACATTAATTGATTCACTCGCGCTTTTAAATACCTAAGTTATGACGTATTTTCCTCTTTGCATACAGTTTTAACATTCTGATGGCAGAAGAAGATTATAAAACTAATTAATTCACTCGCTCTTTTAAATGACTCCAGTTATGACGTATTTTACTTTTTGCGTACAGTTTTAACATTCCGGTGGCAGACGAAGATTATAAAACTAATTAATTCACTCGTTCTTTTCAATAACCTAAGTTTTGATGTATTTTACTTTTTCCATACAGTTTTAACATTGTGGTGGCAGACAAAGATTATAAAACTAATTAATTCACTCGTTCTTTTCAATAACCTAAGTTATGACGTATTTTACTTTTTCCATACAGTTTTAACATTCTGGTGGCAGACGAAGATTACAAAACTAATTAATTCACTCGTTCTTTTAAATGACCTAAGTTATGTTGTACTTTACTCTTTGCATACAGTTTTAACATTCTGGTGGCAGACGAAGATGATAAAACTAATTAATTCACTCGCTCTTTTAAATGACTCCAGTTATGACGTATTTTACTTTTTGCGTACAGTTTTAATATTCCGGTGGCAGACGAAGATTATAAAACTAACTAATTCACTTGCTCTTTTAAATTACCTAAGTTTTGACGTATTTTACTTTTTCCATACAGTTTTAACATTCTGGTGGCAGACGAAGATTATAAAACGATT
>JAHWFP010228420.1:187186-215291 GCA_023313725.1 Lithobius niger
CCTGGGCGAGCCGGCCTAAGGTCAATCGGCTATGACTTTTCGGGTCCTGTCGTTGTGGGGAGGCGGCTTGTGCTGTATCCATCTGCATCACGGACCCGAACAGTCATAGCCGATTGACCTTAGGCCGGCTCGCCCAGGCCACCCGTCCTCCGGAATAAGGAGCCAAAGCCCGAAAGCCAGGATCTCCGCCTCCACGGATTACTAGGTTGCAGCACACGGCCAACATGCTGGGGGATGAGGATGAAAAGCCCAGTGGGCAGAATGGGCAAATCGGAATCAAACCCAAAAGGGGATTCAAACCGCCAAACATCCTCTAAGCAGCCACCCCGGGCCCGGTTTGTCTGGATGTCCCTTCACCTCTTTTGGACTAGTGCTTGCGACGGGTGTTAAACCTGCCCGCCATACACACCGTAGGCGCACTCGCAAACCGTAGTGTTGAGGTTGCTAGTGTTCAAGACGGACTAAAAACCCTCCACCATGCAGACCCTTGGCACACTAGCAAACCGTGATCTTGGGTTCCCTTTTAGTCGCCTCCTACGACACGCAGGGGTACGGTGGGCTTATTCTACCCCCAGCCCACAGGGGGGTTATAGGGTAGGGAATGTTACACTGTGTGAGAGGTAACCTTATCTCCCCTACCAGTCCACACAACAATTGGGTAACCACTTCCTGTATCAGCTCAAGCATGTTTGGATCAAAGGGGTCAAACTCCATTGAAAATAAAAAAAAAGCTGTAGGACCAAAGATGGAAGCAACCCCAAAATACTAGGGTCTTACATCAAATTTAGGATTTTCTTCCAGGACTGACGCTGCCTGGATTAAATATATTTTGCTTTCCACGATTAATAATGAATACATAAAGAAAAGTAATGTAAATGCACCAGATCTTTTTTCGGTTGGGGAATAAATGTTGTACCCCGTGGATCCATACTAAATACTAATGTTATTAAATTCTAATAAAGCAAGGGGTGGAAAATTGATCTTAACGTGATTTTGTAAAATAAGAAACTTGTGAGTTATATGCCTAATAAAAAGAAGTTGAGGGGTAAAAAGCTGCGTACTTAAGACCATTTATTTATACTTGTCATTGATGAATGAAAAAAATATTTTTCATTTAATTAATAATAAAAGATGTGAGTAAACTGAAAAAAACTGTTTAACTGTTGCTTTCATTATTTTATTAATTAAGTTCATTTGCAGTTTGTTACGTCACAAACATTTTATTCCCCCCTCCCCTCAAGCGTTACGTAATTTATGGACGCCCCCTTATAATCCACTGTTGGATGACAATACCAACAATAGTTATACAACAATCATTTTTCACGTACGTACCTTACAGGGCTATTTTCTTCTACATGTAAGCCCCATTTTCAAAGAAAATGGTTTCCTGTTCAACTCTTTACCTACGTGACAAACTTTAGATTTGCCAACTTTCCCTAACTAGCTGTAGACATGTCTTAACCCTATTACAAAATGCATTAGAGCCAAATCCATACTAGCTAGCTAGTTAATAACACAAAGGGCTCCTCCTATGATCCATCAAACTATCGTCCTATTGCCTTGACGTGCGTGGTGTGTAAGACCATGGAGACAGTTTTTTTGACTCCCATTCGCTATTACCCAGGATCAGTTCGGCTTCTCCCAGGTAGATCTGCAACTCATCAACTATTGGTGGTCCTTGACAGATGGACCTGGGCACTCAATGAGGTAATCCCAACGGACATTGTGTACTTCGACTTTATGAATGCATTCGAGTTCGTGGTACACCGTAAACTCTTTCTAAGATCAAGGGCTGAGGGATAAACGGTGACCTTCAAAATTGGCTTGCAGCATTCTTCACTCATCTTGGGTAGATGCCCCCTGTGGGTCCCACAGGGCTCTGTCTTGGGTCCCTTGTTTTTTTCTAATTTATCTGAATGATCTGAAATTTACTGAGGATCTTTGTTATGGGTATAAATTTGCAGATGATTTGAAAATAGGCTCGCAAATTACTCCCCTACCTGCTCTCTGGCCCTTGAGGTCAAATAAATGGCAACTCCCTCTTTCAATCCTGAAGTGCCATTCCTTCCATGTGGGCAAACAGAACTTGTGTAATCAGCATATACTCTAAAATCAGGCACTTCCCTCGAAATCTGAGGTGTGGGACCGGGGAATCTGGTTTGCCCAAGACCTGAAATCATCCCTGCATTGTACTAAGTTCTGTGCCTCTGCATACTCCCGTTCTGCTATCGTCAACAGGTGTTTTATATCCGGTAATGTTCAAACTAAGATTTGGGCGTTTAAGGTTTTTGTGCGGCCTCTTTTTGAGTATGCCATTCCTGTTTGGTCCCCATATCTTGCTCGAGACATCGATGCTCTGGAGTGCGTCCAGCGTAGATTTACGAAAGGTCTCTCGGGTTTTCCGGATTTGAACTATGGGAAACGTTTGTCCAGGGCTGGCATGGAACTCCTCGAACTGCGTAGGCTAAAATTTGATCTTGTCATGGTTTTTAAGAATCTGCATGGACATATTAAGGTCGACCTTCTCTTATTCGATTTGGCGCCAGTTTTAAATCGCACTAGGGACCACAGTTGAAAATTATTATATCCCAATTCTCATCTGGACTGCTGTTGGAACTTATTTTCGGACTGGGTCGTCCCGATTTAGAACGCCCTTGACAAGGAGATTGTAAATGCAACAACCGTGTCAGGTTTTGAGAGGCTCCTTCAACAGGCTGATCTCTTTAAATTTCTTAAACGACCTGTTACTGCATAAAGGAATGCATCACACATAACCTACCCTCAAGGACCAGAGTATAAGCGGCCCCCCCCCCCCCCCCTTCTGCCATCCTTTCACTCTTGTGGTAAATTTTTGTTGATTATTATTGTTTATTATTATTATTAAAACAATGTTATTGAGGGTACTTTTTCTTCATAAAGGACACGTGGTGCAGTGGCAACCCGGACCACTGCGCTGTGACTGAGGTTGGCGCTAATGACCAAGCTGTCGACGCGCCATTAAGCCTCAATCCCCCCCCCCAAAAAAAAAAAGACACGTTCTCACACTTTATGCTAAAACTCGGATTAGCCATCCAACGGAAAACCGAAATATCTCTGGAAATATTTAGGAAAAAGGTATTTCATCTTCAAACTCGTGAAGTTCATGCACCAAAGCTCCCTATCACGAAATATCAACAAACTTTGAATAAAATTGCGAACGTTATCGTGTCCCAAACAGACAAACTCACACAGATAAACAGACAAAGAAAAACATAACTAAGTCGAGTATTCAACCTCGCTCACTTCGGTCGCTCAGTCAATAATCCTCAGTAAATAGGTCCTTGTCCGCCGAAACGGCGAAATTGTTTAGATAGATGACTGTAGCAATTGGCTGAAATATCTGACATGTCACCAGGAGGAAAGGGAAAAATGCTATTAATTTCTTCCCCCGACTTCATTAAGCGAAAATGCTAGTGTCGCCCCTCCTTTCATTGCAGGACAACCAACATCAAAAACACCATTAACCGGCTTAATTCGGGAAGGAGGCACAACTGCAGGTATATTGGAAAGGGAGGGAGATAGGCCTCACTGGTAATTGTCGGTGCCTTCCATGTCTCGTGACACCATTATAAAGGCCATGATCCCTTGTCTGAATGGCGCAACTTTGACCACGCAGATGTTAAGAGTTACAAGGTCGGGTTTAAGCTGGTTTGTGAAGGAATGGAGTGGGATTATTACGAGGTGATGGCAGCAGTTCGTATCAAGCTGATTATTGCGTAGTGACGTGTTAAGAGTCATTCAAACGAATTTGTCAAATCTATAAAGGTGTAAACGAATACGGACGCAGCCCTATTTCCGTTGTGAAGCCATTTTAGCTTTTCATCTCATAATAATATCTCGTTGTTGTAGCTCAATCCACTTGTTGCATTTTTTTCGAAAATTAAACATCAGTTTATCTGAAGTGCGTGGTTGAAATTGGTTTTTATTGCTTAACCTAAAATATGAATTACCTGAGCTTTTAGCATTCTACGTTTCCTTTGCTGTTTGATCTAAATATTAAAGTTCTAGGAACCTGCCAGCCTCGCGACCCAATGCACATTTGTTCTGCGCATCCTTCCATGCGCATCCCTCGTCTAATTCTGTGTTTTTGTCTGGATCAAACAGCAAAGGAGAAGGAGAATGCTAAAATGTCAGGTAATGTCTATTTTTGTACATGTACTTCCAGAGCAAACAAGAACAAATATGGGGAGTGGCACTCGTTTCTTGGGTAAACGGCCTTGGAAATGTTTTAACGAGCACAAAAAAATTAACCAAAAAGGAAACTTTCGGATTATGTGCTTTTCAACTACAGGGGTTGTAACGAGAGAGAAAAGGGTTAATCTTGCTAGGAAACTCCTAGCAAAGTTGTACATGAGCACGAGCGCATTTTTTCCGAGGTCTTTCTGTTTCTGAATGTACAGAGTATTTTTGCTCTTTAAAAACATTCTTGCATTAGGTCCGGGTGGGTTTTGTGCTGCATTTTATAAAGAATTTGTTTACGAGGTAGATTTCCCTTCACAAAAATCTTGAGTAATTCAGATCTGGGACACTACTTAACTTGCAGGAATAAAGCTGTTGTTTCCTCTATTATAATAAATGCAACTCAGCCGAATTTGCCAATTATGCCCCAATTTGCGTGACTTGTGTACTACAAGAATGTATCCTTGGAGATCACCTGGTAGACTTTCTTAAAGCTCATGAACTTTTCGACCGTCATAAACCAGATTGGCCGTCTGGCTGGCTGGTCCTCAACACCTGTTGCAGTGTCTTGATGTTCGAATATTATCGTCGGAATTCGACGTTCCTGCTGATGTCATCGTAACGGATTACACAAAAGCTTTTGACTCTGTTTCACACGTTAAAAGCTTTAATGTTATGTAATCGGGGACAATGTTCTTAGATGGATTTCTGATTTTTTGTTAAACATATCCCAGTGCGTTAGAACAAACTCCGCTGTATCTGATTTAGATACACGCTAGTGTGTCGCACCAAGTTAGGCAACAATCATCACAACAAACATCACATCAATTCAATTGTCGAGGTTGTAAACCATCGTAGCGCGGCGCCATAGCGTCAGTGTCTTATCTTGAAGCATAGTTGGGCACATTTCAGGTACTTGGGGAAAAATAATAATGCGGTACAAAAGCTTAAATTGTGTTGAAATCAAGAGCAATGACCCACCTGGCAAAAATTAACACGTGTGGGAATGCCAGCTAAGCTGCTTTCAATGCAAAATCTGACCCTCAGTAACGTTGTAAATGTGTAAGTAGCTAGCTAGTTCTAGTCCGCACATCCCCATGTTAATTTCCATAGGGTGTTATTCATCAATACCGACATAACGCGAATGCTTCCAGCTATGAAATTGAACGAATGGCTACAGTACGATACGAACACCGTACCTTTTATGGTTTTGAGCTTAGGGGTGTAACGAGGATGGCGTGGGATGGCGCGTAAGTACGAAAATATTGTTATAACCATTGTTGGTATTGTCGGCATCGTTTCTCATTGGACAGCTAAAGTTCGGACAATGACAACGTGTATACTGACATGCGTGCCTAGACACACACTAGTGTAGCACGATAAATCTAAACAACGTGGCCAAAGAAATTGTATTCACGTCCAATTCACGAAACATCATATCAAAAACCAAAACTGGTAAAAGGGGCCACCAAATTCCGAATGGTTCGGACCTTCAAAGGAGTGATATCAACACATCAAAACATTCGCCAAGTAAATGGCACCGCTTAATAGTTCGAAGGTTAAATGAAAACTAGAACATTGCTACTTTCGGTAGCAATGTTCAAGTTATCATTTAACGTCCAAAGTATTATTCGGTGCGATTAAGTTGGCGAACGTTTTGGTGTGTTGATATCACTCCTTTGAAGGTCCGAACCATTCGGAATTTGGCGGCTCCTTTTACCAGTTTTGGTTTTTGATATGATATCACTCCTGTTTTTTTTTAAATTATATATTGACTCAACTCCACTACCGTGCTGATGTGTAATAAAGTACCACTTCAACAAGAAATTGGTTTCAACAATTTGCTACTATCTTTTGCCTATAGGCCGAACCATTCTCAAGTTAGTAACCTCTTTATAGGTGTTTGGTTTGGTTTTAATTTTGTTGTAGTTTGTTTTATTTAGTTAGTTTGGTGTGTTGGTATCACTACTTTGAAGGGGCGAACCACTCTCAACTTGGTGGCCTCATTACCAGTTTTTGACTTTGTTATTACAGTTGGTTTATTTTTCGTGAATTGGACGTGAATACAATTTCTTTGCAACGTTGTTTAGAGTTATCAGGCACGCACGTCAGTATACACGTTCTCATTGTCCGAACGTTGGCCGTCCAATGAGAGACGATGCCGACAATACTAACAATGGTTATAACAATATTTTCGTGCTTACGCGCCCTCCCACGCCATTCCCGTTACGGCCCCAGGCTCCAAACCGTAAAAGGTACGCAGTTTGTATTATACTGCACCCATTCGTCCAATTTCACAGCTAGAAGCCTTCCCGTTATCTCGGTATCGATGAATAATCACCCTATGGAAATTAACATGGGGGTGAGCGAACTAGCTAGTAACTAGTAACACACTTACAACGTTATTGAGGGTCAGATTTTGCATTGAAAGCAGCTTAGCTGGCATTCCTACACGAGTTAAGTTTTGTGAGGTGGGTCATTGCTCACGATTTCAACACAATTTAAGCTTTTGTACCGCATTATTATTTTTCCCTAAGTACCTGAAATGTGCCCAACTATGCCTTAAGATATAAGACACTGACGCAATAGCGTCGTGCTACGATGGTTTACAACCTCGACAATTAAATTGATGTAATGTTTGTTGTCTAACTTGGCGCGACACACAATCGTGTGTCTAGATAAACCAATTCTAAAAACAAAGCAAAATAAACAAAGCCAAAACCTGGTGAAGAGGCCACCAAGTTGAGAGTGGTTCGGCCCTTCAAAGGAGTGATATCAACACACCAAATCTAAAGAAATAAAACAAATTACAACAAAATTAAAACCAAACCAAAAACCTATAAACAGGTAACCAAGTTGAGAATAGTTCGGCCTATAGGCAAAAGGTAGTAGCAAATTGTGGAAAACCAATTTCTTGTTGACGTGCAACTTTTTTTTACACATCTGCACGGTACTGGAGTTGAGTCCAATACACGTTTTTAAAGCACTTTTCGAGGTTAATTTAATTTTATTTATTTATTTATTTAACAACCATTGGTCGTATTTTTCCCTTTGGGGAATGTGACGAACCTCATCTAACTTACAACAATTGAAGAGAAGAAAAAGAAAACAAAGACAACAATAATAACCGCTATAAAATAGAAAGAAGCAAAAGCTTTAATTTCGTTTCCACCTTATCCTGCAAAATGTATTTATATTAATTTTATATATACGTATATTTTTTTCCACCTTTAACATTTCCTTTTTTTTCCCCCTTTTTTTTAACACTATACAAAAAGTTAACATAACTGCACCAACACAACCAAACAAGGGAAGAGTCTGTTAAGGATCTATGCATCTAGTTTGCAATCGATCTGAAAATCAGCTCTCATAGCAATTACACTGTTAAAACTGCACTACAATCGAGCAGGTGTAATTAAACGATGCTTTATGTTCAACGAGCATAAAACAGTATTTTGGGCTTCCGTGTATATGTTAGGCCGATTCATGAAAATGCGAGCCCATCTGGTCCCGTCACCAGATAAATTTCATTGACTACAATGAGTCGATGCAGCGATCATTAACCGGGTATCTACCTGGACTTAACGGCAAATGTACAGCGAAGTTCTTAAACGCAGAACTTCGTGAATCGTGCTGATTAAAAACAAACCTGCTCCTTATACTTTCAATCTTTTTGAGAATTTGTGTGACTTTTGACAATTACCTTTTTTTCACCATCAGCGGTGATAGTAGGCCGAGTGGTCATTCCTTAAAAGTTTACACGACTGTCGCAAATTTTTATTTACAAACCGTGTGGTTAAAGTTTGGAATGACCAAAACAGGTTCTTTGACAGGTTTCAAAACAAGTTTTGCCAAAGTACGTCAGTAGGGCTTGCCTTGATATCGTGTTTTTTTCTTTCTCTCTCTCATTTTCTGCTCATTTGTATATGGATCTTGGTTTGTTCTTTAATATTTGAGAAGAAGCAACATCTGCTTTTATTTTTCATTTTATGTTGCGTTTTGCGTTTTGGTGTCCTTTTTCGTTTTTCATGTTTCCTTGTAATATTTTGGACGGCTTTGACAACAAGCAGCATATCTGCTTAGATTTTTTCCGTCTATTTCATGGTTTATTTTTAATTATCAGTGTGGGTGTTAGTGGTCACAAGCGTGACTCTTTCCATACTTTTCTTCATGCCCGTATGTGGTAAAGTTTGTTATTGTATAGCTAAGGCAGAAATTAGTAAATTAGTTACTCATAGTGTGACAACTGTGAAGTAAGTGAAGTAGTAGTGTGCGTAATTGACGTGTTATGGTAGTGTGATACGATAAAGTAAGCTACTAAGTAAGCACGTTAAAGTCGAATCGGATGGGCACTTTATTTTTCCAAAATCTTCATTTTATCAAAAGAGGCAAAATGCAACATCTGAAAAATATACGAGTTATTTAAACTTCAGTTAGGTCTACTTTGCTAACAACGACATCTAGTGGCAAGAAATGGTACTAAAATTGGTAAATCTCAAATTCTTTCTTTTTATTGTATGAAATGCTGTATGCAATGGAATTTAATTTTTCGTTTTGTTTTTACGACAGTTAAAAAACACCTCTTATTTATACAACAATTTCGGTTTCAACTATACTAAAGTATACGAGAAATAGTAGTCTAATATCGATTGTTTGTGTCAATTTCTTCCTGGATGTCATGTCCTGAAGCCATTATTTTCGTTGAAAATAAAACCGAAGATTTCCTCTTCCGGTTTTACTTTCTTTTCGCGTTATCTCCATAGCAACCGTCTCGTCGCGGACGAATTATTACAAGTAATTTCGGCCGAAAAAATAGAACGGATACAAAACTTCTAGTAAACGAAATTCTGTTTGCTCATTCGAAGCTCAACTATATATACGAAAGACTTGTTTTGTCCGTTTTCCCATCCTCCAAAAATGTATCGAATAAATTTGCATGTTGTTGACTTTAGTGTGAGACTACGATTTGAAACATTAGTTTAGATATAAATAAATGATGGAAAAGCTATTTCTGCGTGGGATGCACGAAAATAATGAGACAACAAAACGCAGAAAAATATTCTAGTGTATGATTTGCTTTGCACTTGCACTTTCTGAACCAACAACTGTTTTGGCTTTTCCACAGAGTCAAATTTCCCTAGACATGAAATGACCTATAATAGGATCAATTGGTTAAATGGGTCAATGGTCAAAAGGTATCCGTGAGTCACGTGCATATGAGTTAAGAATCCTCACTTACCGATTCGCACTAATATTTTAATTGTAAATTTTCTAACACTTAATTTTTATTTCATTTTACAGTGCTTTTGTTTTCTTCCCAAAGATATTTTGAATCACATGTCTTACGTAGGAAAATCGAATTGGTTGGTCACCTTCATACCGAAGATTTAATAAAAAAAATTGATCATTTATAAGTGAAGAAAACATTATAGTTGTCTGTTACAGTTTAGATATTTAGTTGTATTCTGCATTTTTATGTTTGAAAATGAATTTCCTTGTACAATGCCTGGTAAGGTCCTGTACTATAATAAGGGCCGAAATATTGGCGAACTGATGACGTTGTCCTTTAGGATCGTGAGGGTCCTACTCGTTGCGGTTTACAAGTAACTCCCACTCACTTCAAAACTGAATTTTAGTCCCTACGTCATGGTAACATTTTAATCAAAATATTTTTCCATCGATCATTAATGATGAAATAAAATTGTCTATGGGTGGCAAGGGATTAAATCCTACCCTACATCGATTGCAGATACTCTCAAGACTGTGCACTGACACTACATGATAGGTGTGTGTGTAGCAGCTAAGCTTATAGACGACTCCTGTATTAGAAGTACCTATTTTGTGTACTTTTAGACTCACAGAAGTACACAAAATGTCCGATGTCAGTGCACAAGTCATGTGGAGGCTGTACCCTTCAAAGTACAGAGCAGAACTATAGAACGGGTCGTCCTTCACTCGTATGGAAATGCTCATTATAGTGTCCGTGGCAAACGTTGAGTACTACGGGTATTTTATGGTCAGCTGAGTTTTGCTGGGTCGGTTTTGTAGCGATGCTGCCCAGCAAGCGGGAAAAAAATCGTCTACTGATTTCTAAAACTTTAAGCAAGCCTTACATCAACACGCAACTGTTGATTCGCAGTTCAGCTCTAAATTCATTTTCATAATAAAAACCAGTAACATTATTTTTCAATTAAAAAATTAAAAAGAAATGAAGTTGAATCAAGATTGCAGCATTTCCACTGATGTTTCTTCCTTTTATTTTTACTACTTGACCTATGTCAGGAGAAAGTTGCAATGGTCGGTGATTTTTTTTCGTTTGCCTCCAACAGAGTTCCCACACGATGCAAGCAAACTAACACAATCTTATTTCGTGTAATCTTCTTCAGAAGTTTGCTCTTGCTGCCTCTCGATTTTAACTCAGAATGTCAACCATTTTTGCTTTCGGTAATTTTTCGCTTAGGTGGGAAGTTCGAGGCCGAGTTCCATGAGGATCGTTTATGCCTTGTCTCAAGGGTAAAGTCAGCAGACATAAAACTGAAATATTTTAAAGTGCGTTTAAGGTGTTTAAACAAATTTACCCTCGAAATTTCACACTTAAAAAAAGCTCCTAAACGTAAAGGCTAGTAAAACAAGAGCAGCAAGCCGTTTACAGAATACCACAACCTTGTACGCAAAGTAATACTTTCGGCAGACAAGACTGACAAGACTGACGTCAGTTTGAGGGGATAACCTCCATTCTTACTGTTGCACCTGACATTAAAGGAAAAGGATTAACTCTAAGGAGACAATTTGCAAGAGAATAGGAATCTGCCAAATCGAACTTAAGGCGTCAAAGCTCAAAAGCTTCCAGATTGCAGATTAACAAAAGCTTTTCATAGCCAGGAAAAAATTGTATAAAACATCGTTGAACTAACTGTACATGTTGTATAGTAGAAAATGCCGTCCAACAAGCACAAAATCCAGCAAATCCACATAATGCACGAACTTTTAATTTTCGGCCATCAACTCCTCTTTTTGGCTTTGGTCACAATTCAATAAAACACTTAAAATAGAAATCTCCGTTAAAAACGGTTGTTTACAAATCTTACATATTGTTGACTGACCGTCAGTCTGCTTGGTCTGGGTCATAATTCAATAAAACACTTAAAACCAGAGCTCCGTTAATAACGGTTGTTTAAACACCATCCTTTTGTTGTAACTATTGCCGTCACTTAACAAGATGCAAGATGGATGGTGTGTCAGTGATCGTTTTTAACGGAGCTGTCTGTTTTTAACGGAACTGAGCATGAGGCATGACAGGGCACTTCTCTTCCCGAAATCTCCTGGGGTGCCTGAGGTCGAGATCGAACCCGGTACCTGTGGTGTAAGATAGTCGTCCTAACTATCAGGCTACCTTGCTCCATGTTTTGCATATCATTAAGAAGCCGCATTTGGAGAAAACAGAACTTTATTCACTTGGCTCAGCAGAAGATTGGCCATATGCCCATAGCTTCAAAAGCAATTGCTTACTTTGGTTTCTTTAATTCTGCCCCGGCCGCCACTGACAGAACTCTGAATACTGCCTCAGACCCCCTAGCTGCGCTCAGTACAGCTTTTTCTAACGTTCAGACTAGGGCAGTAAAACATGCGAGTTCTGTGATGCATTCTCAACTTAATTTCAATTGAGTAAGACACTTGGGTTGTAAAATCAAGCATTATGCTGTACTAGTTGTACCCGTGCGCATGCTGCAGAATTCTTTTGACCATGCTGCGCACCCCCCCCCCCCCCCGTCTCTCTCCAGGTGTTTTGTCTTTGGTTTTAAATTTGTGAAAACGAAGACCGAACATGTGAATGGCTCCCACATATGCCCTCTCCCCCACAATTACTTTAACCCCAATCCCCACACTCCTGCCCCCTGTCGGATTCGCATACGTGTGCCCCCCCCCCCCCGGACGCTGGTCCGACTCCCCCTCCCCGAAAACGTCGCCCCGTGACATTCTCCTTTTGGTGCAGCCCCGGAAAAGGCACTGGCGCGTGTTTGACTGAAGGCTAAAAAAAAACCTATCACTGAGAAATCCAGCATTCGATAAACAAGTAATCCCATGTTTAAGTTAATCCTTTGAAACAATTCACTTCGGTAGCGCGCATTGCCCGCCACACACACTTGCCCTGGCACCCTCTTCCGCACCCCCCGAAAATGCCGCCTCATGACATTTTCCCTTTGGTGCAGCCCCGGAAAAGTCGCATGCGTATAAGTTAATCCTTTGAAACAATTCACTTCGGTACCGTGCATGGCGACATTGTTGCCGCCCACTTAAAAACAACTCAAATCCTTCTGGAAGTGAACATTTACGAAATAAATGCGCCTTTCCATCGTATCAGGCTGCCAATTTCGAGGCCCATTGGGGGCCACGAAATTAAGAACCAATCGTCGTTTGGTTTAAACTTGTCTGGTTTAGTAGACATGGGTTTTTTTTTTTTTTTTAGCTCAAACGCCAACAATGGCACAGTCTACGCGACTAAAGCTTTGTTGGCCGCTTTGGTACCGCAACAATACCAAAAAACGAACCCAAAAACGGTGCAGCAGATCTGGTAAGTGGCGCCATCTCTTCGAAGACTTTGGAAAAAGTGTTATAACCTGAACTTGTAGTCCAACACCGTCAATAGACGGTGACATGGCAGGTTTAGTAAGTAGCACCATCTGTTCGAAGACGTTGGAAAAGTGTCCCAACCCGAATTTGAAGCCGATTTCCGTCAACAGATGGCACTACATGGTGGGGTACTTGATTGTACGACGGAATGGCGTGGCCGGTGACTAGGCCGCCTGCTCCGTATCATACACGGCGATAGCCGTGTATATATATGATTGAAGTCCTCTCTCCAGCAAAACTAAAACTATTAATTTCTCCGTTTCTATTCAATATATTTCGACCAAATTGCCCAGATAGTAGATAGCAACTTTTCTAAATTTACACCAACTTTTATGCAATTCCGTGTAAGAGTAAACGTAGGGAGCCACACGTAAATTTGAAAACTGTTCACTTGTTGTTGTTCTTGTTCTGGTTCTTGATCTTGTTCTTGTTCTTGTTCTTGGTTGACACGGTTTCAGAAAAAAACTACTGCACCTACCTAAAATCTGAAACATGTTCTGAGCCATAAATTTCCGTGGGCTTCAACCTTACAGGGACCACTTTTTCAATTGGTCGATCCATTCCGGAGTTACGGGACCCTAAACGATCATTTTGATTGTTTTACATTGTCTCTGTGCTTCAGAGACATTAAAAATTGTTCGACCAACTACCAGTATAATGTGTGACATGGTGACTGCCGTCACTTCTCATCATGGCGGATGCAAGCTAAGCCTGGTCTGGGCTGGTTCTATTTATTTTTTATTTTATTTTATTGTAAGTGTTGCGTACATTGACTTTGCATATCGTGCCCTGCATCATACGTCATTTACATAATTAGTTAGTTTACGTGAACAAGTCACGAAGTATTACGTTGAAAATTAAATAGGTGTGTAAGTGTGCATACGTTATTGCTGTGTCAGAAGGTCTTGCTTCGCCACTCACAAATTAATTATTTTTCTTTTAACTTTGTGTTAACGGAATAGGCTACAAGGTCTGAGTACGCAATGTATTACGGCCCATATTTTTATATTGTGTATTTCCTAAAATACAAGATTATTTACATCTTTGTGTTAGCGGAAAATACAAGTTATTCGTTAACACAAACGTAATAAAAAAAAAAAGGCTACAAGGGCTTGAGTAGCCGATAAAGGCACATATTTTATCTCGCGTCCTTGCTGAAATACAATTTTTTTTTTGTTAGCGGAAAATACAGGGCGGAAAATACATTAACCCAAAGATAAAAGACAATGGAATAAAAAGGCTACAAGTGCTTGACAAGCCGGTATCCAAAGGCCCATATTTTATTCGTGTCATTACTGGTGACTACATTTTTGCGTGTCATTTTGCGCTTATAAGAGACCCTTTCGTTAAAAAAAAGTATGATTTTCGAGAAAGGAGATTCGGCATTCAAAATTAATTCTCGTATTCCTTCCCCATCATTCGTCTTAAATACTGTTTTCTAACCGGTTTTTACCCCAGAAACAATATTTTCGTGACAGGTTTTGATGCGGAAAAAACTGTCTTTGCGTTGGCAAATTTGAGATTACTCCCCCCCCCCCCCCCACCTCCCCAGAAAAAAAGAACATTCTCTCTGGGCTTTGTTTAAAAAGAAAGCAGGCGTACACGAAAAGTAAAGGAGATTGGTGCAATGTGCTCTAAGTTCTGACAAAAGCAGGATGTACTTCCCTTTAATTTGTCACGAACATACTGAAATAAACATTCGATCTAGACTATAGATATAGCACCAAACCTTCTTACATGTGCACACCAATCAATTTGTCGACTTAGCCATCAGCATACGAGCATCATACCTTTCTACAGTTCACTACGTTAACAAATTGGCTAGATTGAAAGCTGCAAAACCTCCTACGCAGGCACAGAGCTTAATCTTGTCTTATACTCCTTGTTACGAAAGAAGCTCTTTATGTTCAACGTGGTTAAATGTTGCACTGATGCACATCTGCAGATTTGATGTTTGTACGAGAACAATGCAAACCCGGAACAACTGCTTTCTAAACTTTAAACAAATTGAAATTTTTGTTTGGTTTAGAGTAAGTTTGGCATGATTGCATAGCAGTAATAAGCTCTTTCAAGAACACACACAGTCAAACGTCATCTAAGTACTGATGCGTTGTTATGGCAATCTGTGCGCCACCGCGTGTAGTCTGCTAAATTTCATGCGTAAAATAACACCAAAACAACTCTATTTGCCTGCAAGCGTAATTATCGTTTTTTTTTTATTTGCGTTTTCAGAGCTCTCTAAAGAACAAAGAACTTTGCTTACTCCCACTTTATAGGGAGGAATTTTCTAGTACATCTGCTCAGCAGAACGTCAACAAGATATGGCGTCATAACAAACTGACGACGCTTCTATTTATAGAGTCAAGAGCGCTTCATAAAACGGCTCGCTAGCTTCATTGCCACCAGAGGTCACTTTGCCCTCACGTTCGACCCTGGTACGACATGGCGGCCAAGCGTAAAATAAAGACAACTCTTGGTGAAATAACGGACTCTACACATCAAGTTTTCTAGAAGCTCTTAAAACTTTGCTGGCCAACAAGTGAGATTTGTGCAAATTTATGCCTTTCAAGTTTGTTGGAGTGAGGCCAAAAAGTAAAACCGTTTGGTATAACGGCAAAGAAAGAACTTTTCCAGGGATTACAAATTAAGAACTTGCTCACATCAGGCTGCAATTGAGAATTTGTTCACATGAGGTTGCACATACAGAAACTGTTCGAATTAGGCTAAACACTTAGAAACAGCTTGAACTAGGCTAAAAACTGAGAAACTGTTCGAATCAGGTTGAACACTGAGAAACTGTTCGAATCAGATTGTACAGTGTACAAACTGTTTGAATTAGGTTGCACATTGATACAATTATCAAATCAGGTTGCACATTTAAAAATGGTTCGAATCAGGTAGCATGTCTAAAAATAATTCACGATGTGGGAAATTTACATGGCTTTGTCGTTGCTGCATTCAGTTGTATTTTTTTTTTCATGAAAAGTATGTTAGTGTAGACAGCGCGAGTACGAAAATATCTTATTTGAGCTCTGTTGCCAAAATTTGGGTTGCCATTACAGTACCGCTGAATATTACAAACTGAGCGAAATTAAATCTAACATACACAGATTGAGTTTATCAGTTTTCAAATATTCATAGAACCACCATTAATAAATACAACCACCACCACCATTAATAAATACAATTGCCACAAAGAACGTGAATATTGAACGTGAAAATTGAACGTGAATAAATATTTATAAATTTGTTATTAATAAATCAATTGGATATTTCTTGTGCGATTCTCTCATAGTATCCCCCACTGCGACTCCTTATTATTGATATCTTAAGTACACTCAAGCTTTGCTTCTTAACTTAAACTCACTAATGTTCCATATTCTCTTCCCACTTCGTTAATATAAAACACTTTGGAAGTTCTATAGTCGCAAAAACTATATCGATCCCATTACACAGTACTGCTTGAAAATCCTTCCTTTCTGTTGGAAAATCAGCTACAGAAGATGGACTGAGTATTGCTGGAATAAACATCTATCAATTATCAAAATGGATGTTGTCTCTACATATGTGCATGTGTCTGTACATGAGCGAATCAATATCTAGAGTGCATTACAGCACAACAGCTTGAGTTTGAATTAACCTAAAAAGTGTTGTTAAAGATATCACAGTGACATCATACGCTTGCTTGCATTTTCCACTTTATTACAAAAAAAAAAGGGAAAGCAATCTATTTGAGAACTTGTCATGTTACTGTGCAGTTCGTGTTTTTCTAAGTTGACAGTGCATTCCATCAGTGCCGCAGCCAGTTTTTCCAACGAGGGGTGCAAGGGCAAAATGTTGGGCTCGTCCTCAACAAGGACACAAATTTAGGGGCAAAGTGACTACCAACCCCAACCAAAAACGTAGTGAATTTTGGGCCCCTGCCACCTGGGCCTGGGTGTATTGCACCCTTTGCACCACCCCTAATTATTGTGGCACTTCATTCCATACCACTGCAGGAACATTTATCGTGCAAACGAAATGTCTTATTTTATAATACCTTCCAAACCATTAAACAGGAAAAACGCGTTCCGTAATTTCCAAAACAACAATCGGAACTCAAAACCTCAACAGAGCAGTCCAAACCAAAGAACGGAAGTGACGTTGCCTTCAAGACGAATCAGGAATTACGGGAGCTCATCAGCAACAGTAAGGGGCAGAAGATTGATAGTTGAGGGTGCCTGAGGTGACGTCACTAGAAAGTGGTTAACTTATTGACCAAATCCAGATGGATCCCTCATTCGCGTTAAAAGATGACGTAACCTTCATTCAACAGACACTTTTGAACGTTCCGTTAAGTTTGCGCTCTCTTTTGGTTTGGTGGCAACAGACTGTCATGTTTAGGCGTCGCATGTGAGGTGACATCAAGCATTGCCAAATTGTCACTAACTATATAGTGACGAGTTTTGCTAGTTTATGTGGTAATTTTGGAAAGTATTGATTATTACTAGCTGGTCAACATGTAGCTATGAAGAATAACTAGCCGACCTCTATCGGTTTGATCAATCTGTTAGCGTAGTTCCAGGATTCTTCTGGGTTACCTGTTACCCACTGTAGTCCGTTTTTAATGCGTGTTCAATCATTTCACGCGACTGAAGCTTATTTAACTGTTTACCACCATTGTCTGGAGTCCCATTTCTCTAACTGCAACCCATTGTCGTCCGAGTTCCTCTCCAACTAATCTGAGCTGATACTCATGGTTGAAATGTCCCAAAAGCACTAAAACCACCCCGCCTTCCACAACAACCATGGCAAACTCCGCCAGAGTCGTCCTTCAGGACGCAGTTTGATGTCGCATATGATAGTTGTTGCTAAATCAGCCATCAACACCTTCCAAATTTACAATCAGAACTTGACAAGCTCAACAGAGCGTTCCAAAGAATGGCAGGTGACGTCACCTTCCACGCGCTTTTGCTCATTCTTTCCCAGAGGTGCACTGGTTGATGTTTGAGCGAATGCGAGGTAACAGTTTATCGACTTAACTCTGGATGGAATCCATCAGTCACGTTGAAAGTGACGTGGCCTTCGTTCATCAGACACTTTTGGGGGCTCTGTTGAATTACTTATGGTTTTCTATGTAGTAAAGGTACCAAACTGTCTGTACAAGAACAAGTTTGGCTCGGTAGTTTTGGAAGGCACGGAGAGACATCAATATTTCCAGTTTTTATTCAAACTTTATCAATGTTAATTACAAACAAAAAGGTAATAAACACTAACGTATGTAAAAATTCAACTAAAAGCACTAAGGCTGCACCAATACCAACTTTACCGATCCGGTACCGGTTCGGTTTTAAAGTTTTGTTGATACTGGTACTGATACTTCGAAACAGAATGCTTAATTCCTTTATGTCAACTGTCGTACCAGAGTGTCGTTTTCAACAAAAGTACAATAATTGTTAAAATGAGAAATTTTAAGATTTCTTTACTAGGTATATGCTCAGTGATTTCCTGAGCAAAACTCCGCAAACTGCATGTCGTTATCTCGAACGGTTCCAGAGTTATCGACATTCCAGCGAAAGTTGCCAATACCGACCAATACTAAAATCCCAAATATCGGAACCGATTCAATTCAGTATCGGTATCAGTGCAGCTTTAAAAACACACATCACGATAATCCCAAGCTGCCCATCCTTGCCGACATTGCTAATCCCTCTCGAACAAACAACATACGATACTAACAGCAAGATTCACTGGCACCAAGCTGAATTATACAAATTAACTACAGGGGAAGCTTAATGTTTCTCAATAAGATTTTAGTTTCCACTCGTTCAAAAGCCGTACCCTCATCCAATATTGGGTCCCCGTGACTGATGATGATTGGTAGCTTTGTTTTTAATTTTATTATTGATTGTCGGCAAGAGATTTTAACTAACTTCTGACCTGCAAGTTCGATTCCACACAATTTCGTATAGTAATCTAGCCCATCTCTCCCCCCTCCCCCTCAACCGCATCATGGCAGGACAACCATATATTCACAGTTTTCGCCGAATAAACAAACACGCACAAACTCAAATATTCGTAGGCCTACATTAATTTTTATAATCGTTAGAATGTGCGCGAAAAAAGTCGTGATGATTCATAAGGTAGATTGTTTAAAATCAGGCTGCTTTTATCCATAGAGATCTGCAGATACTGTGCAGGGGGACACAATCATTCTACTGGTCTGTGTGGGTGAGAGCTGCCTCATATTAAATGATCAACTGCCATTAAATGTGGTCGTATAACTTTCAGTAGAGTTTAGCCCCATACAAGCGGAATTTCTGCTCTATGCTTGCTGACGTCAGTCCGCTTTTGTGCTTGTTAAAAGATTGTTTGATTGAGTTTGCCCATTATAAACATTAATTGAAAGATGTGATCGCGTGCTTTAGGTGTCATTTTACGTTTACTAATGCATTAATTTCTGATTAATTTCCCTGAAATATTTCTGATTATTTTTGATTAATGAGGTCTCGAAGTGATTCTCATAACTGAGTTAAAGCTCCAATCTTGCGCAATTTTATTGATTTACGAACTTAACGAATGCATATGGACAATTTTAAATGAATCGGACAATGGATTAAAAAGTTATTGTGCATGGCGACTGACAGGAAGACAGACAGACACCAGGACATGACGGCAGTTCCTCTAATCATCTTTTTTTTCGTGACGCAACTCACGTTACTAAAAATAATGATTTGAATCCTTTGCTTTTCTAAAACATTCTAGGCAACTTTTGACTGTCAACAAGTCAGCAATTCGCAGAAATAAAATAAAAACTTATTTCTGTAAAAAAATTGGGAACCACCAGTTTTATCTAGTTTTTTTTTTTTTGTAATACTGTTTTTCCTACAGATTCCGTTAAAAAATAGAGTGGCTCGTTAAACCACTTCAGCCTCACAAATTCTGATTTTCAGTCTTAGCATTTATATTTATAGTATTTAAGTAGCCTGTATCTAGTTAGTTTATGTTTAATTTTAATTAGGGCAGAAGAATTTATAAATTAGTTGCAAACTCGCATATCCTCTTCCTCAGCAATTATCCCTTTGGGCAATGGATATTGATCGGCAAGTTCAATTTGTCCTTCATTAACGCGCAGCATAAAGCGTTTACTTTTGAGAGCGAATGTAAACATAGACTAAAAGCAATTTTACGTTGCAATGGGACCCGTTTAAATAGTACGTTACGCTCTAGGGGGAGAAATATGTTTAGCAGTATACTGTAGCAAAATACGACAGAAGCATGGGTGTTTGACTATTTTTAAATTTTAAACTAAATGGCGGAGCATTCATAAAATTATTATTAAGACATCGGAAAGTTCAGCGGCAACTGTAATACACCTACATAGATGGTTCGTTTATCGTCACACATTAATGGTTTTTGAGCAACTTTCCACAGAGAAGCCCAGAAGTTCGCAAACACTTTTGAAAACACTCACTAAAAACACTCAACTTATGAATAAACTTGTTTCAGCAAATGAAACCTGAATATTTTAAACAATAATTTATTAAAACACGTGTACCTTCCGTTGATCATAAACACAGGGTTGTAGCAACTGGGGTGGGGGATAGGAGAAAATTGAGAAGGGGGGGGGGGGCAGAGTTTCTTCATCCTAAACAACTTTTTACTTACGGTAGGCCTATCCTATTTTTGCAATTATTACGAATTATAAAGAATTATTACCTAAATCGTGTGTACATAAAAATTTATTATCAACATCAAATCATGTGGACATAAAAGCAGTCAATTTTGTTCTTTAAAGTAATTCATTTCATGTCAACATTCTAAACAAGCGGCTACAGCGACTACCTAGTCACACCCGGTCTTCTGCACAGTTTGTCACTATATACCAATGGTGAGGCGCACACCTCTATCACGCATTGCAACGTATATCTGTATTATATAATCTAAAAGCAGTAACCACCAGAATTGCCGGTTAAAAATTTGTTAGCTTTTAAGCTTATTTTACAGTGTAGGCGAAATTGTCAGCTTTTAGGCCTAGGTTTTACCTGCAACTTTAATTTCGGGATAGCAGCTAACGGAGATTTGGATTGTATGGTAAGCGTATTCATTTTTGCAACACGGTGTGCCTCTGGGCACACAGTTACAGTGTTACACTTAACACGCAACGTAGCCTGATACGACATGATATGTAGATCAGTGGTAGTGGGGATGTGACGGGAGAGACGCTGTTGATGAATCCAGCAGCAACTCGTAGCAACTTGACGTTGCCGTGGTAACGTGATTTTAGCCTAATTTTCATTTTTTAAGCCTAATTTTTTTTAACGGCAGTCTTAATTTCGTAAGTAGCAGATATAGGCTAATGGAGAATTTGGTTCGACGGTAAACCTTTTCATCCATGCAACAATGCTACGTGATTATTTTAAACTAAGCTAAAATCTTTTTGTTTTTACGGTTTCATGTAATCCTTTGGATTTCTATTCGACGATCAAATTTTTTATTTAATTTAGTTACGTCGAAGAAGTCTATTAGCTATACAGAAATAACGATGTTTTAATTTGCCATGTTATTTAACTAACTTTTGACACTGAATCTAACGTTGTAAACCGTGGTCGTTTTAATCTGGTACCGTTGCGAAGTTAAAAAGGCGACAGACCGACAACGTCGTTGCAGTAGTCTTCTCAGCCGGTCGGCTGTACAGAAGACTAAAAATTGGAATACCAACATCAATACTGTACAAGTTAAAACCACTTGTACAAAGTTGATGCTTTATACCACACGTATATCGTTGTCGTCGTGGATTCCGAACAATGAGCCATTGTTAACATAAGTTACATGCAAGGATTCCAGCAAAACCCACACTTGTAGCAAGGAAAGCTTGCCAACGAATCAAGCTAAGATGCAGTGACACAAGCAAACGCATGCATATTAAATGCGTATTAAATGTATGATTGTTGACCGAACCCACTCGACGTGGTGTTATCGTATTCGTTTCATATGGTTCTCGTCGTGGATTCCAAACAATGAACCATTTAACCCAAGGATTGTTTACAGAACCCACATATGTGGATTCTAGCAGAACCCACCCTTAAAAATTTGTTTAAGAGAAGTTGTCTGAAAGGGATATTCGGCGTTGAGTTTCCACGGTATGAACGATGATGGAGCACGTCGAAATCGAGTACCAACACAGAAGCACAAACACAGAACCCTTCACCAAACAAGCAATAATAATACTTGCATTTTTTAACATTGTTGCACGCACAGTCGCCGTGTCAATCTTCTGAGTAAAGGCCTCTCCAGACAGAAGAAAATTTCGTGCGAAGCTATGCGTGACTACGTACCTACAAGGTCAAAATTGCAGCAATCGTATGGTTGGTGTTGCGTTAAGGACGAATATTGCAGTCTTTTTTACACCATAGTGCGTCGGCGTGCAGCCGCGAGCAGCCAGTCTGGTTTGGGCTTTAAGGCCTCTCCAGACAGAAGAAAATTTCGTGCGAAGCTATGCGTAACTACGTGCCTACAAGGTCAAACAAGTGGTTGGTGTTGCGTTACGGACGAATATTGAAGTTTTTTTTTTACACCATACTGCGCCGGCGTGCAGCCGCGAGTAGCCAGTCTGGTTAGGGCTTAAAGGACGTCAGAGCACGATTTGTTCTTTGTTGCAGCCACGACTCGAACAATGTGCGATTGCTATAAACAGGATAACCAACGTTGTCTCCGGGGTTCTGGCAACAAAAACTCGTGACTGTGCCACTCGTGATTGTTGGCATATATCACTCGACGACGTTGGTTGTCCTGCGGGTATTCCAAATTTATCAAGAACAATTGGAATGAAATACTTTTGGAGTACAATTCCGTTCACGTAATCTGATCATGTTAAAAAATAGCTACCTTTTTTGCAAAAATAGAAACTGCACGTCCTCACGATTTAGATGATTCTTCATAATTCGTTATAATTGCAAAAATGGGTTGTTGGTTTTTAGGGAGCACGAACGCATTCTGGGTTATCTGCCCCACTACGATGAGAGGGACAATTTAGCTGGATTAGTCCAAGCGGAAAGCCTAGGATCTTTGTCAAACTACAATCAGCATGAGCACGAGGCACCACAGGGCCCTTCTCCCGAAAGTATATGGCAAGGGATGGCAGAGACTATAATCGAACCCAGACCTCCGGGGCAGAAAGCAGTCGTGCCTTTGGCCCACTTGCCCACCTGCCCCCCCCCCCCCTCCCTCTTTCCCCATTGAGTAAAAATGGAAAACTGTAACTAAACAATTATTTTTTTAATACATATATATATGTATTTATTTCTATATATAATTACAAACAAAAACGTCAAGTGTACCGTAAAAAAGGGGGATATTGATGATTGAATTTTCACTTGTTAAAATGAACACACATAAAAATTATGATTTTTAATTGAAATAATAAAATGTACAACTGAGAAAATTCCATCTGTTTAGGTGCTGTTGTGCTTTACGTTTTGAATGTATGACTTGTATGAATGTATGACTGCACAACAGCACCTAAACGGTTGGAATTTTCTCAATTGTACATTTTATTATTTCAATTAAAAATCATCAATTTTTATCCGTGTTCATTTTAACAAGTGAAAATTCAATCATATATCCCCTTTTTTACGGCACACTTGACATTTTTGTTTGTAATCCGTGTTCCTTTTTTTACGGCTATGGCGTCGCGCTACAACGGTTTATGCATGCAGTCGATTGTAGCTGGCCACTTTGAAACAATTCAACTCATCTCTGAAAGCCTGCATCTGCGAAATAAATACGCAATTCTATCGTTTTTAGCTGCCAATTTCGAGGCCATTCACAACGCAGCTTAGTTTGGTTTAAAAATATAAGCGTTTAGCTGAAACACTGATTTTTTCACGATTATTTATTTGGAGCCGTGGCCCTAAGCCGTACGCCCCATCTAACATTATACAACACATTATACAAAACACTGTACAAACCACTATACAGCATGCTCTTTCATGTCGACTTCTCTTCATCAACAATTCACTGCACTTCTCTGCAACCTCCGTTCTTTCACGAATATTTTCCGCACACCCCATGTAACCACACCACCCATGTGCATTACCACAGTCATCACATTGCTAGTCGTCACCTCCACACCACACTAACACCGCAGCACCATGGCACCATAAAGTTGTAACACTGATTCTTTCACAATGATTTATTCAGAGCCCTGGCCCACAGCCACACGCTCTATCTACAAACTACAATACAGATACTACTTTCTAACACCCGGGTAATCTACCGTACCACCATAACAACCACCCCACACACAACACAGCACTTCATGGCCCCACACAATGTCACCACATCAACGCACTGCACCCCCTTCCGGGAATCCACTGAATAGCACAACAGTCTGCAGCAGCACCGCAGCACTCCCTACAAACTGTCCACCGTGCACAAGACATGCTCACTGCCAGTGGACTACTGCAGCATAACCATCACTCCGCTGTGCACAAACACACCGTGCACCAAGCACCCAGGCCCACCTTTTCTCCCCCATGTAGGGAGAGTTCCAGTGAACCATGTTCATCACACCATGACGACGCCAGCAGACACCACCAGACGACGGCAATGCCTTCCGCGCACCAGCACACTGACCCACCTTCTCTCCCCATTTAGGGAGAGTTCCAGTGGACCACATTCTTCATGCCACAATGATGCCAGCAGACGCCACCAGACGACGCAACACAGCACAGGAGAAGCCGGATGAGGGTAGAGTGGGGACAGCAACCTGCACACACACTACTCTACTTGTATCACACAGAAACATGCGACGCCCTACAGAACCCCGCCACCGCCCGCAACTTGGCAACCGGGCACTTGCCTACAAACAGGGAAAGCACCTCCGGGAGCGTTGACAGACCGCGCGGCCAAGACACCAGACGCGTTCGCGCCGCCGCATATTTAACACAATGTAACAACACATGTTCCGGGAACTCATCAACAAGACATGCCGAACGTAACGGGGAACCCACCCAACCGAAATGAAATTGGTGAGCACGCAACAAAGAGTGTCCTACGCGCAGCCTGGAAGCAATTTTCTCATCCTGGTAACACAGTTTGTCTAAACTCGAGCTTGTAGCACAGACTGGGTGTAGCCCATAGAAAGCCCTTGCAGCCCGCAGGGCATCCCAGTCCCTTTGCCACTCGGCCACTGCCCAGAGCCTCACAGCAACCCGACACATACACACAGATAACTGCGGAGCACCATTCCTCTGCACTGCCTATCGCGCAATCCCATCTGCTTGGACATTCCCCATGTTCCCACTATGCCCTCTGATCCACTGCAGTCCAACCAGGCCATTGCGGGATGCCATCCAAATTTTCCACAAGATCGTGTAAATAACTGGATCCGCAACATCCAGGGTTTCACAAGCACCACGCAGCAGCTTAAGACACGAGAGCGAGTCCATGTACACTGTGAATGACCACGCACCACCCACCCGTGTCACAAAGGAGCGAGTGGCCAGCAGCGCAACGATGTTGTTGACTAACTTTACACCCACGCCCATTTTAACCAGCGAGGCCTTGACCCAGGCTATGGACACAGTGTCGTAGGCTGCCTTGATGTCCAAGAATACAGCCAAGACAACCTTGCCCTGTGCCCACGCCTCACGGATGCTGGACAAAAGAAACATCACAGCATCCTGCGCGCTGCGATTGGGACGATACCAAAACTGCACCCACGCAGGACAGTCATGATATTCCAGATGCCAGCTCAGTCGTCTGATGATCATGCGTTCGTACACTTTCCGAGTGCACGACCGCAAAGCTATCGGCCTATAGTTCATGAGTTCCGAACGATTGCTCCCAGCCTTGTGCACGGGAACCAGCACCGTGAACATCCACAATGGAGGCACTGGAGCACCATCCAGAAGCCGCTGGCATAGCACTACTAAATCCTGTAGGACATCCCTCGTCTGCTGGCGGAGGTCACCATAACCAACACCATCAATCCCAGTGGCACTTCTGCTCTTACACTTGGCAAGCGCCGCAGAAAATTCAGAATAGTCCCACTCCACATCACTAACACACGACGGAGCGCCCTACCGGAGGCGCAACACCTTCTGAAAGACTATACACACTGGCAAAACGTGCATTGAACGCGTTTGCCATAGCGGGACCACGCAGGATTTCGCGGTTACCCATGCTGGCTGCCATGCTGTAGACCCAACTCAGTGTCGTTTTCGCATTACCATAATTAATGGCCTTCCAGGCCTGCGACAACGAGTGAGACAGTGAGACTTGTTTGCAAATGCGTTTGCCATATGCCTCCTTCTCACAGCGCAAAATATGGCGGGACTCCTCTGACGTGCCTCTGTAGACAAGCCACGTCTCATCACATGGGTTACGCTTCCATTTGCGGTACGCCACGCGCCTGTCCCTTACAGCAACCGTGCATAAAAGTGTCCACCATGAGTGACGGCTCCGCCGCTCGGAAGTAGGCCTATGCACCCTCCCCGTCGTGTGGGCCGCTTCCCACTCCCCAAAAATGCCATTGCCCAGCACAGGCCGAGCACGCTGTTTACGGGCTGCCCGGTGCGGAGAGGCTCGAGCAGAATACATTCTACGAGGGCACAAGGCCACAGGGAAGTGGTCACTACCACGCAGGTCATCTGACACCTAAAATGCGTATCCTGCTGCAATGTCACGCGAACACACAAAAAAATCCAAAACGGACTCCTGTATCCTGTCATGCTGCCACCGCACAAACGTGGGTGTCCCATCTTTCATCACTTGCAACCCCTGGTTTGTGATGACTTCAGACAATCGGCGCCCTCTAGTGTCAATCTGTAGTGAACTCCAGTCAAAATGATGGCTGTTAAAGTCTCCCCCCACAATGACTGGCAACGAAAACTGGGCAAACCACCGTGACCAGTCCTGGACTGACGGGGCGCCCGTAACATGCACAAACGCGACCGTTACCCAATGGCTATCCATCCAGACTTTAACCGCAACAGCGTCAATACCAATGACACAATCCGTAATGGCCACAACACAATAAGGTACTGACCACTTCAAAAAGACTCCGACCGTGTTACCAAAAAATACAAAATCCGCCTTCCAGACTGCCGCATTAAAACCCTGCATATTGTTGGCTTCATGAATGCCCAAGACGTCAACATGTTGCAGCAGCAACTCAATTTCTTCCAACCTACGCAGAGCGCCACGCGCATTCCACGATGCTATCGTCCCCGCTGACGCAGTGAATTTATGTTAGGGGCCCCTCTCCTCCTACTTCACGTGAGCCCCCCCCCCCCCCTCATCCAACTCACTACTGCACACTATTACGATGCATCCGATGCAGCGCTGGACACCGTTGCCGCAATTTTCCTCTTGGCACCCCCTTTCTTCCTCTTCGGAGGTGACGTTATCCACGGCCCATCACCATCATCCTCTTGCTGCACTTGCTGCTTTGGGCGCCCAACTTCTCCTTTTCCACAATCATTCTGTAATTTCTGCAGATCCCGGGTGGCCAAATCCGCACTCCTGCAGGATGCCGTCAAACAAGGCGCACTGGTGCTCAAAGCACTGGGCTCCGGGCTCTTTCATTTTACCGTTCAACAATCAACTTTTTAGCAAAGACATAACATGTGGACGAATAATGAATCTGGAGTTTGCCGAGTGGCATTGTTCCCTAAATACAATGGTTAAAACAATGTAAAACAATCAAAATGATCGTTTGGGTCCCGTAACTACGGAATGGATCGACCAATTGAAAAAGTGGTCCCTATAAGGTTGAAGCCCAGGGAAATTTCTGGCTCAGATCATGTTTCAGATTTTAGGTAGGTGCAGTAGTTTTTTTTTTCTAAAACCGTGTCAGCCAAGAACAAGAACAAGAATCAGAACAACAAGAAGAAGAAGTGAACAGTTTTCAAATTTACGTGTGACTTCCTACGTTTACTCTTGCACGGAATTGCATAAAAGTTGGTGTAAAGTTTGGAAAAGTTGCTATCTACTATCTGGCCAAGATTGGTCAAAATATATTGAATAGAAACGGAGAAATTAATAGTTTTAGTTTTGCTGGAGAGAGGACTTCAATCATATATATACACGGCTAATTAGTATTAAAAACGCTTAAGCGTATAAAAGACGGATGTAAGCCTAAAAAAACTTAAAGCCCTAAAGAAACAGATATTAGAAAAAGACATGTAAGCCATCAGCGTCGCACTAATATGTGTAAAAGAATCTCCAGCGACCCAAAAAACAAGCTGGAGCTTCTTTTACACGTATTATT
>JAHWFP010228420.1:215691-236823 GCA_023313725.1 Lithobius niger
GCAGAATAGCGCTGCGATTTGGTTCCTCGCAAAGTTTTTCACGAACATTCGGCAAAACATCGAGGCAAAGATACGGCAAATGCTTTGAAGATACTCGCTAGTTTGTGCCAGCAGCATCCAGACAGCGATTCAGGTGAAATAATCGAAGATTTGTTACACCAGCTAACGTAAATGAGGAAGACTTTGCGGACGCAAACAACACAAACGAAACCGAACGCGCGGAAGTGCCGAACAGCGAATCTCCACACCATCCTCGCCGTCGAAGGGGCAGCTACAAAAAAATCTCCAATGAACAACGACAACGAATAGTGGAGCTGATGACGGACGAGGGACGTACCCGTTAGGAGTTACTCAATAATTTTGAAAATATTCAACAAGTAGCTACATATATAGCTACAGTAGTTGTCTTTTTTTAGGTGGCTGACATATATAAAATTAGCAAACACACTGTTTCCTCCATAGTGAAAACTTTTCAAAAAGCCAATCGAGAGGAAAAAATTCAGAAAGGTGGTCGAAAACAAAATTTCACAGAGGCACAAACACTGCTTGATTATGTTCAAGCTAATAATGAGGTTCGTTTGATAGACATTCAGGCATATACAGTGAATCAGTTTCACACTGAAAACGTCTCCCTATCCACAATCACCAAGATAATGAAAAAAAATAAAAAGTTACTATGAAGACCTTGTATACTGTAAGGCATATATTTTTATTACTACTTTAACAAGAAGTGGTGTATAAATATAGACCCCCGTTACACCCTCTGAGAAGAAACGTAGGTTTTCTATTTTTATTGTGCGAATGATTTTTCTTGCACTGCGGAATTTTTAATACACAAAAAAAAATAGTTATGACAAAATATCGCAGACAATGTTTTCCAAGGATTTTTTGCCTTCCCTTGGCTCTGTTTTTTTTTTAGGGTTTTTTCGGGGCGGGGGGGGCGGCACCCTCATGCACACCATCCATTAGGGTAACATACTGCAGGCAATGGATCTACCACAGTCGACCGTTTTTACTACCATCCATGGATGGCGTTCCAATACATACTGACCTACCTGTGGGATATCGTGGAGAACCCGAAGAATGTTTCCAAAGAAAACATTTGATATTTTCCCCCCTAATTTTTTAAAGTTAGGAAGGCTTAACGCAATGAAAATAACTTAACCATAAAAGTTTCAATGAAATGAATTACACTGAACTTTAAATGCTTTATGAATTTTTCTCAAAGTTCAGTAATTCGTAGTCACTTTTTCTAAGTTCAAAATCTGTAATTTTCTTAATCGTTGCTTCAACTGTAAATTATAATAATTGAATAGAAGAAAATGCTCAGTAACGCTTCAACGAAAGCTGCAACTGAAGTTTCTTCATCTGTCCAACTTACTGTTAAGTAATATCCTTGTATTTATGAACCATTAACCCATTTTTTATTATCCTTGATTTCTTATTATCTAGTCATGCTAATTTGTTACAGCAAAAAGTAGTTATAGTGTACAAATGCTAAATTCAGTTTATTTTTAAGTGTTAAAGCAAAGTACATAAGTGTTAAATTCAAGTGAAAAAGTGTTAAATCCAAATGCAAAAGTGTTAAAGCAAAGTACAAAAGTGTTAAATCCAAATGCAAAAGTGTTAAAGCAAAGTACAAACGTGTTAAAGCAAAGTGTAAAAGTGTTAAACCAAAGTCCAAAACCTGTAATACCTACATTTTAAGCTACACAAATTGAAAATCGGTTCATTGGTTAGATCTCTAGGTGGGAGCAAAAGTTTTAGCCCATTTGGCTTTCCGTGTTAAGAATATTGTAGTTACGTTAAAATAGCCTGCGAAAGGCCCTAGGCCTTGTCCAGACCTACGTTTTAAGCTATAGAACTTGAAAATCGGTTCAGTGGTTCGGTCGCCAGGTGATGGCAAAGTGTCCCAACAACAACAACAACAAGAAATGGCCATGCTGTGGACGCCGAACGGTTTGATTGTTGTCATTAAAATTTGTAATGTGGTGAAATAGTTACGACACGACCCCAAATACCGAATTTCGTTGGTCTATGTCAATTCTGGGCGAGACTATAGGAGTTCAAAGTTTGACGTTTAACATGGAAGTTCATGCTGAGGCTTATATAAGGACCGCTACCCTTGATAAACGTCTGAACCTCTGCTGTTGTCGTTTTTTCTGCAGCACGAACCCGAACCTGTCCCCTCCTGTGCAAAATGGGATACTGTAACTAAGCAATTAGTGTTTTATACTAAACGCCTGTTACCTTTGGTGTTGTTTGTTTTTTAGGGAGCACAAACTCAAAGTGGGTTATCTGTTCAACGACGATGATATGGACAGTTTAGCTAGTCCGTACCTTTGGTGTCGATCCGTGAAAAATGTACAATGGTTAACGAAATGGATTTTTATCAGTTTCAAAAAGAACTTGAGTCAACTCTATGTACAGCATGCCCCATTTAGCTGGCTTACCAACAATAAGCAAGAAAAAAATGTTTGCGCTTAAGCAGCTCGTCTTGTGCTAGCTTGCTCAAACAGTTTTGTAGTGTTTGCTTTTTTGCTTTCTGCTGTTTTAGTAGAGGTTATTTGAGAATTTATTTGATCCTGCACTTTACAAGAAGTGGTTTTGAACAGCGCTTTAGCGTCTCTCAAGGGCCAATAATCTTTTACTGCGGGTATAAAAAAAAGATTAATGATGTCCTACCACTGAACCATCAGCACAATTTGGAGAATGCCTCGCACGTGGCAGTTGGCAAGCCCAGAAGCAAAATGTCTGCTCCACTGCACATCCCAAAACAAAATCGTACCACAAAGATTTCGAATAAACAGACACAGATCCCTGAAAATTAACTAAAGGCAGGAGTTAAGAGGTGGAGTGTTGGACTGGGTTCAGGCTGTTCCTGGTTTATGAGAACAGCGCCCAACTCGAAGAATGTTAAGAATGTTGAAAAGAATTTTGAAATATGATCATAACTTTCGTATGATCATAACTTCGTCAGTAAAACCGTTTTTTAATGGTATGATGCCATAATTTGTATAATTGGTATGGTGCTGTCCGGTTTTCGGCACCAGTCGAATTTCATTGACATGAGGTGTGAAACAGCACAAAGGTACTACTCGTTCTATGCTGGTGTGTGTCTGTCATAGGTCGTGTCTTCCCGATAAGTGCACACGTTCTATCCTTTATTTTTAGATACCAGTTCGAAAATTCACTAATATTGGGTATATAGACTAACAAACGTTTTGGAGGTATTGACTAGCATATATCAAAATGAATGGACATGAATCAGACTTTTGAAAATTGACACATAAAATTATATCTAAAAACATGTCACTTCTTTCAGTCGATGGCTCGAGACACACAAACTCAGCAACTAAACAGAGTAGACCGAGTGTATAACGTTGGGGTCTTAGAACTCGAGTAATAAAGTTCAAGTACAAGTTTAAATAAACAGACCTTATGAGTGTTCACGGCCGCTTTTTTTTTTCAATTTTGCTATTGTGACTGCAGTGGCAGCAAAGGCCCATTTACCACTAAAATTATCACCAAATCGCTTTAGTTGTCTGAAGAAGCTGATCTGATGGACTGAAAAGGGGACACAGGCAAAATCACTGCCAGTGTGTGCCGACCAGGGCTAAACCTAACAATTTTTCGGCTACGTAGGGGCGATCGAATTCCAGCTGAATTTTTGACGCATTCTGATATTATAATTCCTAACACACACAGTTGACATCTTCCTGTTAATGGTCATGTGACGGAAGCCTGGCCAAGTCTTAAAGGCGCCTTTTCACCTTTTCAACTCCTAGAAGCAGCACCGTTTAATCTTTGTGTAATAGAAAGAAAATAGCGGTAAATTAAAAAAAAAAAGGAACAACACTTCGCTGCAGCCCCCCCCCCCCCGAACTTTCATAAACAAAACAAGATCACGTGACCCACATCAGCCTATTGGATGACGGAGAATCTGAAAAGTGGATGCTGTGTTTAGAATATGAGCAACGCGAACGAAATGGTGAACCGGCGCCTTTAATTACACCTATTTTGAAAAAGGGTACACATTTGGAACCAATGAATTACACACCAATCTATTGTATATCAACGCATATTTATTTACTTTTTGCTGAAGCCTTTTTTCACTATGTTGCTTAAAATGTTCCAGTTGATAGTTTATTTCGACTGAATTAAAGTTTTTGACCAAGTATTCATCAGTTACTCATTCATAAATTTAAACAAGAACACAACTGTGATCTATGGAGCTTGATTTTGTACAACAACAACCACCACCACCACCACGACCACAAAAACGCTGTTCTACACATATTTTGTGACGAGGCCCATGGTAGTCAGAATGATCACAATGTTTAGGAATTTTTATCGTTGTTAGAAATAAAATGGCTATGGTCTTTGATGGGAATGCTATGCATGCAAACCGATTGAGGGCTGGTAGCTGAGCTGTAGCAGGAGATTGTTAAAAGTGTAAAACATTAACACCTCCAATCTCATTGCACGAATGTGAAAAATAACTAGCACACTATGACGAGTAAGTATTTCAGCACGTTTGTTTGTTTTGAGGTTCGTTTTGCCATTTCAAGGATTTTGAACTTTCTTACCTTTATTAATTGCTTACGCATGTAATGCATAAAGCAGTTATTGAAATACAGTCGGGGAGAAAAAGGGACTTGCGTCGTGAGCTATTATTAAATGACGTTTCGTCCCACTCCAGTCGTTTATTTGAATGGGTCATGCTTATCACCCTTATCGTATGGCAGGAAGTGTCTGAAATATTAGTCGATTTTTCATGATTTCGATTAGAAAACGTGCCAGCTAAATGTAGGCGTTGTTATTGAACAGTTTATAGCTAAATCGTTTGCATCTGAATGGTTGTAGGTCCTTGACTAAAAATGTTTGCCAATTATATTTATGTATGAAAAAAAAGTTGAACCGGAACTGGTCCAGCATATTTCAGGTTTTGACAACATGCACGGAAAACGGAATTCTATCTGTTGTGCTGGCTATTGGCGAATCACTGAAAAAAATGGCAATTATACTTTACGGTTCGCGGGAAGGCTGTCCTAGGATCCTATGCGTATTGGCAATTCGTGTAGTTATGTGGCTCCTGCTAATCAGGTAATTATTGTATAATCGATTATTTAGTGTAACAGTTGTAGTATAATCAATTCGACAAACATGTGAGACAACGGCATAGTGCATATTAGGTGCGTAGCTAACGGAATAAAGACAGAATTATAAATTCATTCCACGATCACTTTCGATAGTAAAATAAACAATAAGAGGGAACAGGTTTACTTTACACGGCTTATGGGAAAAATAAGGGCTCCTCACTGATTGATCTCTCGTTGAGCTAGAATGACGTAAAATGATCAACTGAACAATATTTTCGCATAAAATGTTTGGGGCAAAGGCTTCGTTTGGCCGTCAGAAATTATTGAAAGCCGCACTCTTTGCGCTGGCGGATGAGAGGCCGTGTTCTTCCCGTGTTCTCAGCTGATATTTTTTTCCCGTAAACAGTTCAGATAGGTGGGTTGTTATTGTCAGTTTCGTGTGGTTTTGTTGTTATTGTCGGTTAGGTTAGGAACCGGCTTCGGCATTTCACTTCAGGTAATGAACTGGTTTGGGTTTGACGTTTCATTTGCCGGACTTTCGCTCAGTTTCATGCTTTCAGGCGCGGCACGGTGTTAACTTTGGATCTTCACGGCCAAACGGTGCGTTTACCCCCAAAATGGAAGAGGAAAACATTACTCAGCAGGTAATTTTTAGTCCATTAAAAAAAATCGGACGAGAGCCCGTTTTCTTCCCATGTTCCCACATGCCCGAAATTCGAAAAAAGAGAAAAAAAAACAGCTTTAATTTTCATGGAAGGCACTACAAATTGATCCCAAATTGCGGAAACTCGTTTAATCACATTAACCTAACCTAACCAATTAACTGCCCCAGTATGAAATGCCAAACCCCAACCAGTTAACTACCTCAGTATGAAATGCAAAACCCCAAACTTACCTAACCTAACCTGACAATAACAACAAAACCAAACAAAACCACACGAAACTGACAATAACAACCCGCCTATCGGAACCACCCATAGAGAGCTTTGTCTTTCGTCTATGAAAATAATAATGTTGCTATTTTTTGCATAAGGAGTTTGTGTATTTCTTTATGAAATTCTTGGACGAAACTGACAATAACAACCGCCTATTGGAACTGTTTACGAAAAAAAATATAAGCTGCCCGCCCGGCCCGGCAAGGATTTTAATCTTTCTTACCTTTTTTGTTTTTAAGGTTACTCAGATCGTGAAAACTCGTGCAACTCGTAAAAAAATTAAAACTGAAATTTTGAATTAAAATGCAAAACTACCTAGTGGCGTGGCGCGCCGAAAAATTAACGGCGGCGGCAGCGGAAGCGTGCCGAAATTATTTTTCATGAGCAACGGCGTGCGGAATATTGGGAAAATCATCGGCGGGGATAAATGTTGATCCTATCGTAAATTCCACATTTCCAATTGTAGCATAATACACTCGAATGCAATTTTTACGTTCTGAGTAGTCCCACTTACGTTTCATAATAAGTAGTCACTAGTTTGTTAGTCCAGGTGGTCCAGAGTCCAATCGACAACGAAAGCAATGTTGTCAAATACATGACGCAAATACATGACGCAACAAAGAACACAACTGACGTCAGAGTCGGCGCATGCGCAGTCCAATTTATTTAGGAAAAGCGGTCTTGGAAAAGCCACCTAAATTAAAGGCCGTATCTTATCAGACCATAAAAGGCAACTAAAATCAACAATTGACATAGAAGCAAGAGCAAGTTTGCTAGGTGCTGCCATCTCCACACCAATCGGTGAAATTTTAAATTAACCGACGAGGGTGCCAAATTCTGCCAACCGATGATGCCACTTCGCAAACTTGTCGCGTAGGTATTTGTTTCGCCTTCTAGCGGAACATTGTGTAAGGTAAAGATGATACGGCCTTTACTGTAGGTGGCCATGTCTTGGGTGATGCGGAGTCATACCACGCCGACTTCACTTGCCAGCATATAGGAGCTTGATTAGGTAAATCAAACTCCTGAAAACTATAGTTGTTCCCCGGCGTAACATAAGCCAGTCTAGCTAATTCCCGCTCATTCAACTCGGCTCTAATAGTCAGCATTATTGAAGTAATAGTGTTAAATCCAATAGGGTCTTAAGCTTCGTCGGGCAGATGACCGGGTGCGGTTAACGCTCGCTAAAACCCTTTGTTTATATCCACTTGTTAGAATGCATATATCCATTTCATTGTCGGCCGCTCACCCTTTTTCTCAGATTCTCAGATCTAGACACACGCGTCAAGTTAGGCAACAATCATCACAATAAACATCACATCAATTCAATTGTCGAGGTTGTAAACCGTTGTAGCGCGACGCCATTGCGTCAGTGTCTTATATCTTGAAGCATAGTTGGGCACATTTCAGGTACTTGGGGAAAAATAATAATGCGGTACAAAGCTTAAATTGTGTTGAAATAAAGAGCAATAACCCACCTGACAAAAATTAACTCGTGTAGGAATGCCAGCTAAGCTGCTTTCAATGCAAAATCTGACCCTCAATAATGTTGAAAATGTGTAGTCCGCTCATCCCCATGTTAATTTCCATACGATGATTATTCATCGATACCGAGATAACGGGAAGGCTTCCAGCTATGAAATTGGACGAATGGCTGCAGTACGATACGAACTGCTTACCTTTTATTGTTTGGAGCGTAGGGGTATAACGAGGATGGCGCGTAAGTACCAAAATATTGTTATAACCATTGGACGGCCAAAGTTCGGACAATGACAACGTGAATACTGACGTGCGTGCCTAGATACACACTAGTGTAGCACGATAAATCTAAACAACGTTGCCAAAGAAATTGTATTCACGTCCAATTTACGAAAAATAAACCAATTCTAAAAACAAAGCAAAATAAACAAAGCCAAAATCTGGTGAAGAGGCCACCAAGTTGACAGTAGTTCGACCCTTCAAACGAATGATATCAACACACCAAAACTAACAAAATAAAACAAATTACAACAAAATTAAAACCAAACCAAAAACCTATAAAGAGGTGACCAAGATGAGAAAGGTTCGGCCTATAGGCAACAGGTAGTAGCAAATTGTTGAAAACCAATTTCTTGTTGACGTGCCACTTTATTACACATCTGCACGGTAGTGGAGTTCGAGTCTAATACACAATTAAAAACAAAGACTGATATCATATCAAAAACCAGAACTAGTAAAAGGGGTCGTCAAGTTCCGAATGGTGCAGCCCTTGAAAGGAGTGATATCAACACACCAAAACATTCGCCAACTTAATCGCACCGAATAATACTTTGGACGTTAAATGAAAACTTGAACATTCTACCGAAAGTAGCATTGTTCTAGTTTTCATTTAACATTCGAACTATTAAGCGGTGCGATTAACTTGGCGAATGTTTTGGTGTGTTGATATCATTCCTTTGAAGGGCCAAACCATTCGGAACTTGGCGGTCCCTTTTACCAGTTTTGGTTTTGATATGATTTACTTTATTACAGGAACATAAAAGTCCGAAACCATCATTCCATCCAACTTATAAGTAACTTAACCCCTTTTTCTTTGCTACCGTGGCAAGAATGAGCCCGCTTGCCCTCTTGCTGATTGTTGAAGCTCAGTTGGTTTGTTCCTGATTCCTAATAAAGCGAAATATATGTATAGAATATTGAATTGTTGGCTTATTTATCGTGCAACAGTGGTTATTAATGGTTCTCCTTTATTGCCTTTACCTGACAGTAGTGACACTACAAAAGTTTGAGCGTTCATTTTTTAAATTTACTACTTTAATGATTTTAAAGGAATGAATGGATTTTCTGAATAAATTTGCAGATGATACAAAATTATGGTATATTTTACACAACTATGATACAGCACTCGGCTGTAATCAAATTTGAATGCACTTCACTCATGAAATGAAACATGAAGGTTGGCCACACCCAGACGTATCATTCTGGTCCACTTTGGATATGTGAATCCCAGAATCACTTATTTCTGGGGGCGACACAGTACTAAAAGAGTTCCACAAACTATAGATTATGGATTCACTATTAATTCGCAACTGTGGTATGAGTGTTTCCAAAAGGGTTCAAAAGACCAACATCGGGGTATACAAACGAATCGTGTTACTACATCTCAGAAACCACAGGTCTACATCGAAGTCTACCTTGCTACAGTTAGAACAATTCCAAAACATAGTGCGCACCTCTGCGTATGCATGCCTTTGAACAAGTTCAAAGATCGTTCAACAAAAAAATACGTGGATATACATGCGCCCCCTTATGATAAAAGATTAGCTTCCCTTCAGATCTATATAACTAAGATCACAATATTTGTTTGTTTGTGTGTCGCCAGATTACCGAGACTCTTAATTCTTATTTCTATTGTTCGTGCGTCCGCAGTGGGAATCGCGATAATCTTTTTTCTTTTGTTTGTTTATATCGCTGTCAAACGGAATGCCTGTATAACGAATCAATGACGGAATTGTCTGTATAAGTAATGATTCGAACTGTGTCTCTTTTCAACAAAGAGACACAGTACTGGTGACGTCACAATATTTTCATGCAAACGGGATCTATGCCTCTTTGTCTCTTAATCTTGATCTAACTAAATCTAATGAAACCATGAGCAACTGCTAATGGGAAATCACAGCATTTTAATGCAATTGTGAAATCACAACAATGCTCAACAATGCTCAACAAACGAAAGAATTATCTTGATTCCCACTACGACTTCAATAGAATTAGGAGTGGGAATCTGCGTAATCTGGCGACAATCTAATGAAAGCCTGGGCAACTGTTAGCGGAAAATTCAGTATTTTCATGCAAACGGGAAACCACAAAAATGCTATAAAAACCCGGCTATACGGTGGCTGTCCAGTACTATTACTAAAAAGGCACTTTATGCTATCGAGTTTAATTACTGAGTTTTAAAATTAGTTTTTTTAAATCAGAGTTTTTAAATCAGAGTTTTTAAATCAGAGTTTTAAAATTTTATTTTAGCAGTCCTGCCTTAATAATAATAATAATAAACTTTATTGCAAACAAACAAAATACATTAAAGAGTAAACAAGAAAATGGTATCGCCAGAGTTTACTAAGGACGAGGTTTAGGCATGAAGGCCCAATCTTACACCTAACCCAGAACAAAATAAAACCACAAACAAACAAAAAACAAACCAAAAATGCAGAAAGCAGAATACAATAATGTAAGGCTAATACTTTAAAACAAACAAATAAATCAAAAAATAAAAAATAAAGTGCACAAAAGAGAGAGGAGGATGGGTTGGGTGGGGGGGGGGGGGTCGACCACACTAGGAATTAAAGAAACGTTGGTAAATACGGTTTTTAAATGCCTGAACAGAAGGGGCGTTCTTGACTTCTGCAGGCAGATCGTTCTATAACTTAATACTTTGAGTGAAAAAGGAAGATTGGTATTTATTAGTTCTACATCGGGGAAGTGTGAAACTGCAACTATAGCTGAGTCTAGTGGGATAGTTGTGAGTCGCAATAGCAGAATTAAAAAGTTCAAACAAATAGGATGGTTCTTTAAATTTAAGCGTCTTTACACCATCACAAGTGAATGCAAAGCTCTTCTGTTTTCCATAGTAATCCATTTAAGCTTTTTTATATTTTCTCTGACACTCTGATACTTTTTAATATTAAAAATAAAACGAACACAAGCGTTCTGGACTTTCTGAACTTGGTTCAGCAATGTTTTTGAAGCACTGAAATAAATCAAATCACCATAATCCAGTAATGGAATAATTAATGCTGCCGTGAGATTACGTTTAGTTTTAATGTTAAGAAAATGCTTGAATCTTGCAAGATATCTAAGACTTTGTAACGCAGAACAGCACTGCGTGCTAATATGATCCTCCCAAGACAAATGCTTGTCAAAGATACCTCCAAGGTTTTTTACATGATGGGACGTTTTCAATTTAACAGTGTTAATTGCAACAGAATTGTGGTGAGAAAGCTCGTCAAGAGTACAAGCTTGAAATAACTAGGGCGAGGCAATAATAATATGTTGACATTTGTTTTCATTGAGTGAAAGACCGTTTGCACTTGACCAGTAGGTAATGTTATCAAGGTCATCATTAAGTTCGGAAAGTGTAACGGCAGCATTTTCAAGAGAAAACTTTTTTCCGGTCTGTACATCATCGGCAAACATATGATGATCACATTTGGTGACGCAGTCTGGGAGATCATTTATGAAAATAGAAAAAACAATAGGCCCAAGGATAGATCCTTGAGGAACTCCAGACGCAACATCCATAAACGACGAGGTATTATTGCGTACACGAACGCATTGTTTGCGACCACTAAGGTAACATGTAAACCACTTTACAGCAAGAGTATCAAGGCCAATGGCGTGGAGCTTGGCTAACAGAAGAGAATGGTTAACTGTATCAAAGGCTTTAGCAAAATCCAAAAGCACAAGTGAAGTAAATTTAGAGTCATCAATTGCCTTAAGAATATCATCAGAAATTTTAACAAGAGCTGTAGCTGTGCTGTGTCTGAAACGAAAACCAGATTGTTTTGAATTAAGAATATTGCATGATCAAGGTATAGCTTTTGAGCTGATTGGCTACGTAGCCCTACATACTAGGAAGACCTTAATATTGATGCAAACATTCGTAGTCATTCACATAAACTCCAACACCAATACGGTGCACATGCATGGGCGTGTCACACGTTTATTTTAGAATAAATTTATGGAATGATTCACCGAATGACGTTCTTAATGCGGCTTCGAATGGGGAAGAGAAAAAAAAAAGAGGTATTAATGTAGCTTCGAATGGGGTAGAGAAAATGCTAACCTGGGCGTTTTTAAGTCCCATATGTTAGTAATAGTGACTGACATAAATATGATAGTTAGTTCAGTTGCAGGATACGATCCACCATTCGCTTAGTTTATAGTCGGGGTTGCTGACCACTGGGCTATGCTTGCTTGGCTTGCTCGGTGTACCCGGAGACCCCTCTCAAATCTCGCGCAGCGCTTTGGGATTTTTTTCCCCGTTTTATTTCATTTTAGATCTTCTGTAGCGAATTTTTAAGTTTTTATTTTGACAGTTTCTTTTTAGGCGTGATGTGTATTTCTAACTGTTATGTATATTTATAAATTGTTAACATTTGTACTGTTTATTGTCTTTGAGTTTTCCTTTGCAGAGATCTGACCTTATTATTCATTATAAATGTACACTTATTATGTACGTCATTTATAATCATATCAAGAACCAAAACTGGTAAAAGGGGGCGCCAAGTTCCGAATGGTTCGGCCCTTCAAAGTAGTGATATCAACACACCAAAACATTAGCCAACTTAATCGTACCGCCTAATAGTTCGAAGGTTAAATGAAAACTAGAACATTGCTACTTTCGGTAGCAATGTTTAAGTTTTCATTTAACGTCCATAGTACTATTCGATGCGATTAAGTTGGCGAATGATTTGGTGTGTTGATATCACTCCATTGAAGGGTCGAACCATTCGGAACCTGGGGCCCCTTTTACCAATTTTGGTTTTTGATATGATATCACTCCTTTTTTTAAAATTGTGTATTGACTCACTCCACTACCGTGGAGATGTGTAATAAGTGCCACTTCAACAAGAAATTGGATTTCAACAATTTGCTACTATCTTTTGCCTATAGGCCGAACCATTCTCAACTTAGTCATCTCTTTATAGATTTTTGGTTTGGTTTTAATTTTGTTATAATTTGTTTTATTTAGTTATATTTGGTGTGTTGATATCACTCCTTTGAAGGGCCGAACCACTCTCAACTTGGTGGCCTCTTTACCAGTTTTTGACTTTATTACAGTTGGTTTGGTTTTCGAGAACCCAATCATTCGTCCAAGGTTTAGATTTATGATACACTAATGTGTGTCTAGGCACGCACGTCAGTATACACGTTGTCATTGTCCGAACTTTGGCCGTCCAATGAGACACGATACCGACAATACTAACAATGGTTATACCAATATTTTAGTACTTACGCGCCTTCCCACGCCATTCCCGTTACGCCCCCAAGCTCCAAACCATAAAAGGTACGCAGTTTGTATTGTACTGCACCCATTCGTCCAATTTCACAGCTGGAAGCCTTCCCGTTATCTCGGTATCGATGAATTATCACCCCATGGAATTTACATGGGGATGAGCGGACTAGCTAGTAACTATAGTAACACATTTACAACGTTATTGAGGGTCAGATTTTGCGTTGAAAGCAACTTAGCTGGCATTCCTACACGAGTTAATTTTTGTGAGGTGGGTCATTGCTCACGATTCCAAGCTTTTATACCGCATTATTTTTTTCCCCCAAGTACCTGAAATGTGCCCAACTATGCTTCAAGATAAGACACTGACGCGATGGCGTCGCGCTACAATGGTTCACAACCTCGACAAATGAATTGATGTGATGTTTGTTGTGACGTTTGTTGCCTAACTTGGCGCGACACACTAGCGTGTGTCTAGATGAATAACGTACCTACATGATCTACATTAATAAAAACGAGTTGCAGTGTAAAACGGACACCCGTCTAATAAAAACAGTAACAATGCTGCGTTGATTCTGCGTTGATTGTCAACAACAATGTCTTTACAAACATGCACACTACCTCTGGATGGCATCACTTAGCGCGGTTTACACCACCTCTCACTGGATGGCAACACAGTCGTCATCAACACCGCCAGATTGGGAGTTTTCAGTATGACTATTTAAGTACTAATCATACAAAAACTCCAGAAGCGTAAAGGGACTCATCAACTTCCTTGAAATTGCATTACGATTGCAAATACACGGCTTAATCAATTGTCCCGCAACTCCTCCAGTCAACAGTTACCAGGCAAGTCCCGCAATCAACTGTTACAACGCAAGTCTCGGAGGCTGATGTTTTGGATCGACTGGATGATGCAGTTATTTATCCTCAGAAAACTGAAAACAGCCAAACTACATTAGCTGTAAAGACAGTCGCCATGCTCATACAATTATATATATTTTTTTATGGATGTTATCGTTTATCTTGGCAGGCGACACACTAGCGCGTGTCTTGACATGCTCGCTGTTGGATTAATCTTGATGTCTTCTATTGTGAGCTTTGTCATTGTTGTGTTAACCATGTTAACGTGCTCGCTGTTGTATTAAACTGAATGTCATTGTTGTGTGTAACTCAGTTTGGGGCCTTACGGCTTCGGGCAGATGACCAGGAGTGGTTAACGCTCGTTAAACCCTTTAAACCCTTTAGTTTGGGCAGTTGATCAGGAGCGGTTAACGCTCGTTACAAAAACCCTTTGAATCATTTGGTCTAGGGTGGGTGACCACCTGGGAATCTGGGTGCTTCAGACGTAGGGGCCCCCTTGGTCTTGTCGGGCAGGTGACTGGACTGAGACATACTGATTTTTTACTACCAACCATTACTCTAGATTCCCTGCCCGCCAATTCCATGGGCAATTAAAAAAAAAAAGGTGAAAATAAAAAATTTCTTTCTAACTAAATACCACGAGGGATTACATAAAATTTCTTTAAAAAAAATAAGCTGAAAATCTGACATCTGTACAATAATGAGACGATAAATTATACAACTAGAACTTCCCACACTTACACCAAATTGTTTGTGTAAATAACGTTCAGAAATTTTTTAGCTACAGCTTATTACCATAATGAGATAGTTCTTGGAAAACAGGCTTCGAATGGTATACTGAAACGCCAAAATCCATCAAAATTCGACCACGTTATCAAAATAGAAATCATACTGGCGAGATACTGCTTCAAAAAAAAAAAAAAAAAGTAAACAACGAGGAAATAAACAAAAGTCCACAAATCAGAAAATTTCTCAAGACTGCGAAACTTTATTTTGTTGTTTTTTTTTATCAAAAACAATACCTTGTACCTTCTTGAGCCATGATGTAGCCAACGTAATACTGTTTGTGAAGGAAGGCCTTGTTACAAAATTGCTTCACCTTTCACATCTGTTTCTCAACCATTTTAACCTAAAACTTTTAACCCGCAACAGTTTTGAAAAATAACATTTTCTGGCTACGACAAGGCTTGTTGCTGTAACACTTCTGGTTATGACAACACGTTAACACGTGGTATATGACACGCCTAGTTGATAAAACACTTCCGATTAAGGTTGTCAGTCTGTAAACAAATAGTTTCTGCCTAAAACACACTCTAATGCCAAATTGATTCTATAATATACGCAGGTCATGTGTTACACAGGAACAACTGCTTGCTTCAAGCATGGTTTCCTTTGATTTGGAGTCAGGGCTGAAGCATGCAACTGAACATATTCCAAAAGTATAGCTATATTATTTGCGCCAGAAGAGGGACGGCATGGGCTTTGCTCCCTTCCATAAATATTACAGCACAAGAATTAATTAGACGTTGTGCTTGCTAGGTTAGTTTCTCCAATTTAAACTGCTCGTAGATTTGGAATATTTATGAGTACGAATGCCAAATTATTTATCTTTGCATTTCAGCTAAAATGTCAGAACGCCCACAAGAGTAAATGACACCACGACCTTTGCAGTAAAAGCTAGCCTAACGCATACTTGCATATCGAGGATAGAACGCATTTCATTAATGGTGGGTGTAGTGCTCTCCCGTCTTCATTCAAATCAGTTTGTACGCTTTAATACTAAAGCTAACTTTCGTAGTGAACATTTTTTGTACGCAGTTTTGTATTTCTGAACACGAATACGAGATCTCCTAAAAATAGAAGACACTGAAAAAGTGTTTCAACCTGTGTTGTTCTGATGTCTACATGTTTGTAGACTGTCTGTGTATCTTAGCTAAACCCATTACCTGATTATTTTACACTTTCCACACTGATTCTGTAAAATCTTCCAACACATTTTAGACACACTTAGAAAAATATTTTAGACTTTTCAGCTGAAAACACAAGTGAAATGCCTTTAAAATAATACATAACATTCAGTTTGCTATGAAAACATATGTAGAAGCAGAAGTATTTAAAATAAAGCAGTATTTTTTTTTATTACAAGGCATATGTTTTAGAACTGTTACCGAAAACGCTTAGGCTACGTTTGTCGTGTTGTAAATTAAAACACTCCTGTGTTAAAAGAAAAAAAACCTTTTTTTTAATTTTAAACGCTTTTGTCGGTACATGTGTTTTATGGGTGCGTTTATAAAGTGTTGCAAACTGAACACTAGTTTTAGTCTTCTGTACAGCGGAAGCTGGGAAGACTATAGCAACGACTTTTTTTAGTTCATCCTTTTGTCACCTTTTTCAACTCCAGAACGGTACCAGAAAGAGAAACGGTTTTCATCATTGCATTACATTCAGCGTCAAAAAATTAGTTTCATGAATAAAAAAATCCAGAAGTATGAAGCGGAAGTAGCACACAAGTGACCGGAAGTGGCCGACAAGTGAGCTCATTATCTATGGAACGGTATCGGATAGAGACATACGGTTTTCACCGTTAGATTTAGCGTCCAAAAATTATTTCAAATGAATAAAAAAAAACCCGGAAGTATAAATCAGAAGTGGCCGACAAGCGAGGCCATCATCTTTTCAACGGCACCAGAGAAATACAAACGGCTTTCATCATTAGATTCAGCGTCCAAAAAGGAGTTAATTGGCGGAGCGGGCGAGCGAAGCGTAGCCTATAACGGACATCAAATTGTAAAATGTTGGTTGGTTGGTCTGTTGGTTGCACTTTTTTAGTCTGGGTGGAGCCCAAACGAAAGGTCGGATTGAAATGAAATTTCGCGAAATTTCGCACAACGCTTTATACCCCCAAAAGTATTCTGAGCCAAAATTTGACGTAAATCAAACAATTATTACTGTAGAAATTTTAAAATTTTCGAATTTATATCTAACACTCTCCATTGTAAATTTGTAGTCGTGAAGAGATAAGGATTTCCGACGAAGCATACACCATGCTAATGGTAGTCAAGTGAGCTTTAAAAATCACGGCAAATTAAATTTTGGTTGCTTCTTTCTAGTTAATAATCTTTTTCGACGTTACTCAACGAAATAATAACATTTGATGCTTGCATTTAACCATTACAGTAACAAACGCAACCATAAAAACAAAAGGATTCCATTAACGACACACGTTAGTTTCATTTGAAAAAGAATGCTTTGAAAATTATTCAATTCAACATGGCAACGAAAGTGGCTTCTACACTACGTTGGGAATCCCGAATATGAAACCTGAAATCGTCGTATGAAGGCCAAGCGGTATTATAAAACGATAATGACATCAGACGAAACACAAAATCACGAAGCACGAAACAATAATACGCCCGCCTCTCTGAATTCCTGGTTGCCACGGTAACGTGAATTCGAAACCAAAACCGTGTTGCATCGCATAAAGGAATAGGCCCAATCTCGAACCACTGTTGTAAGCTGCTACTAACGAAAGTAAATCGGAGATAAATATTAGACGTAAACGCTAAAAATTAGGCCTAAAACCTAAAACTAGGTCTAAAAGCTAACACATTTTAAACCTAAATTGTGAGGGTTATTTATTTCAGATATAATAGAGATCGCTGTTGCAGCCATAGTTAGGAAATAATGTATTGTCTTGCATTGCGTGATAGAGGTGTGCCAGCTCAACATTTTCGTTGGTGGCGGTGTCAAATATTTGAATCTTCTGACTATTGTTAAAAACTATCGTACTGATGATTGTTTGGCTTGCAGTTAAACTCCTTATTACATGCTGTTTTATTTTTACTCGCGGCGATGGCCCACGTCTTTAGTGTTGGCTGCGAAAAGGAGGCTACAAATAACTAAACAAAAACAAAATACTGGCGCAAACGAAAGCTTGTTAACGTAAATTTGACACCTAACATAGGCCTACATTAAAAAAAAAAGGCTAAAATAAGAAAAAGGACAGCAAAGAACAGCAGTACGTCACACCAAAAGGCAAACAGCCTAACAAAGCCCATTAAATATTGCACCCAGAGTTTTAAGAATTTTTAACAAATGTGGTATCGTCATTAAAATAAAAACTAAATATAAGTTTGCAATGAAGATCCGTTCGCTCCGCCTACAATAGGCCCAAAGCCTGTTTCCAAGTAGAATTAACAAAAACCGGAAGTGGCCCGGAAGTAGCAGAAGCGAACAGAAGACCAGTTGAAACCACACCGGTCTATTTTTTGGACATTGCGGGAAAAAGCTCTTGTGACGTCACACTCTATGCGTAGGTGCCCCACCTACGTCACGTATTTCAGTGATCTGTGGATCCAACATGGCCGCCGTTTTCGATCTAATGAATCGACGCAACTCGGGACTAATGAATACTAATTATAAAACGTAAGTTGGACCGCTCCGAACGTTAAAAGTGTGTTCGTGTGTATTAAGCTACCGAATTCCAATCGACAATATAACAGAAATTAGCACTAGACTTCGGACGGCCAGCGTTAGCTCAAAATGGTAACTATGGTAACGAGTAAAGTACGGCTTCTATGCACGACCCCGGCGGCTGATAATAGCGTGAACCGTCTCAATTGTTTTTCTTTGGTCTCAACGTCTGTGCCAGCTATTTTTCGATGCTTACGGTTGTTTATTATTTACGAGGACAAGTCAGTTCAAGCTGTAGGCCTACGGGTTTGTCGGCAGTTGTTATACAGCAAACACCGTTTTGGTACCAGTCCAACAGACGACCACCACCAACCAGAATTTTGAGTACGTAACTGGCCGGTGTTTTACCAATAAAATGCGTGGTTATTTCAGCGATTTATTTGATCAACGCATAGCTGCATTGCATTATATTCTTTTAATATTTGGTTTCCTAATAAAGTTATTAATTCTTCATCATATAACTCCTATCCTGTTTGCGTTGTTTACATATGCAAGCGCTGCGAAGCCAAACGATTTTATTGTGTAATATCGTTAAAATTTTAACACACGATATTACTACATACACAATTTCCGTAGTATAAACGTAGTGTATAATGCCGGGGTTTCACAAAAGTGTTTTCTCCCCTTTTTAACAGAAACAATGAAGACGTTTATTTCCATTTTACACACTCCCCCCCCCCCCTCGTTACCAAGGGAGACGGGAGTTGCGAATTGGTTGCAAATTAGTCTGACAGCCCACCCCGTCTGGTGCGTGACGTTACACATTTACTAGCTCCCCTAAAGTCCAAAAGGTCCTGTCTTCGGTTGTTTCTATCTTCCCCTCCCACTCACAATACCATTCATTAGTATTTTACCTCTTGTAACTTTTTTTCAGTTCTACCTGTCCACCAACTACCCCCCTCCCCCCCAGTTGTTCTTTGCAATTGGGAACGTCGTTCAGTGTCGTAAATCAATATTTTCTCTGGGATGGGGTAAATTTTAGGTCCCCCCCACCCCCGCTGAAAAACGTATGACCACTTCATTTTACTGTACAATTATTTTTCTTACTGTATGTAATCTATGGCTTCATAAAAAAAGTTAGAAAATAGCGAATAAAAATTTATTTCAAGGATTTGTACGGCTCATCCGATCGCCCCCCCCCCTCCCCTTCTTTAGGCTAGTACGGTAGAGAAGTTCAGGGAGGTTGTTTGATTTTTGGGAGCACGAACTCACTGCCCCACGACGATGAGAGGACTTTTGTGATAGATGTGGCAGTAACACAGAAGAAAAAAAAGCTGCGATTGTTGAGGTCACCTGTTGATTAAACAATGGTTCGGCTGGAATTTTAATTATCCGTATTAATAATGTTGTTGGCTAAAGCCTGCTGGGAAACATTTGTTTCTTAATCCACCGTTTGAGAAACGACGTAAATATCTTAAGGGCCCCACAAAAACAATACCGTTTAGCACCATAGTAGTAATACATTGCGCAACGCAACTCAATGAATTCGTAAAACTCTCACGCAGATGCGCACAAAAGTACGCATAAAATTAGAAGCTCCAGTGACGTCATTTGGCGGGAAAAAAGATAATGAGGTCGGGAATGACCAACCTTTCCTAATACTATCGTTCTACTCGACCTTGGTTGAAACTAGGTATAGTCCACACCGGTCTATTCCGACACTTTTTGCGTATTACGGGAAAAGCTCGTGTGACGTTACACTCTAGGCGTAGACGCCACTCTGACGTCACGTATTTCTGTGATCTGTGGATCCAACATGGCCGCCATTTTTCATCTGATGAATCGACGCAACTCGGGACTAACAAACTAATGAATACTAATTTAAAACTTAAGTCGGAACGCTCCGAACGTAAAAAGTGTGTTCGTGTGTATTAATCTACCGAATTCCAATCGACAATATAACTGAAAATGATCCCTAGACGCCGGACGGTCAGCGCTAGCTCAAAATGGTAACCATGGTAACCAGTAAGTACGGCTTCTTGACAATAGCGTGAACCGTCTCAATTCTTCTTCTTTGGTCTCAACGTCTGCGACAGTTATTAACACTGGCGATAGCCAGTGTTAGTAAGGGTCGACCTAGGACCTCTGTGTTAAACTCTCAACTTTGAGAGCTTATAACTCCGTCAAAAGTAAACATATTTAAACCAAATTTGGAATCTAGCCTTGACTAGTAAAGGCCTGTCTGCAGTCCAAAAATTGTGAAATTCGGTCCAGCCAAACCCGAGATGCAGACAAGGGCCAAATAGACAACTGTTTGTTCAGCTTCTTGTTGTTGTTGTTGTTGTTCTGGGGATACTTTCGTCTGTCCTCTCTACAGGTCAAACCATTTGTCCTATAAAGCTGGTTCTTAGCTCATTTTACAGGTATTGCTCTGTAGATGTGCCCTTTTCATAAGGCCTTTTCTAATTGGTCAAGTGGTTCAGGGGTTACGGAGCTCTAAACCACCAGATTGATTGTTTTACATTGTTTTAAACATTGTTATTATGCAACAATACCAATTAGCAAACATCAGCTGCGAGACATAGACTGAAGATTAAAGGATTTGTTTCTATTGTTAACATTGGCGATAGCTAGATTAGTGAGGGTCAGCCTAGGGTCTCTTGTGTTAAACTATCAGCTGTGACCGTCAACTGCACTGTTTTACAGTTTAGCTGCAATTCTAAAAGTAACACGAATTCATAAACAAAAACGGAACGTTAAATGTTTAGAGTAAGGATCTAAAAGTCAAAACCTAGAAGGAACACGGACAAGCTTTGACAGT